>ML813010.1:68744-79075 GCA_009831015.1 Picea engelmannii | reverse complement strand
GAAAAACAAAGGACCAAGCCAAGGCGTGGCATCCCAGGACAACCTGCCCAAGCCACAAGAAAAGAAAAACACCACGAAGCCAAAAAAGGACACGGGGAAGTGGTGTGAGTTCCATAAGAGCTCCACCCAGAACACAAGTGAGTGTCAGGCCAAGCAGTCACTGGTAGCCAAGTTGAAGGCTTCTGAATCGGATGCATGCTCTGACTCTGAATTAGAACCTAACAAGGGGAATGACAGGGGGAAGAAGATTATCGATGTGGAGCCCAATGCCACCGTTGCCACCACGAAGATCCAGAAGGAGGAACCAGAAGATCTAGAGGAGGCAGAGCGTCTCTTCCATTCCAAGATGTGGGTAAAGGGTTCCCCATTGCAGTTCATTGTCGACAGCGGGAGCCAAAAGAACCTCATCTCGGTAGAGGTCGTGAAGCGATTGGGCTTTCCAACCACAACACACCCACAACCATACACCATCGGGTGGTTGCACCAAGGACGAGACCTCCGCATCAGTCGACAATGTCGCCTTCTCTACAGCATCAAGCCCTTCACAGATGAGGTATTATGTGACATTGCTCCTCTTGATGTTTCTGATGTATTATTAGGCCAACCATACTTGTGGAAGCGACATGCTGTGTATGAGTCTAGGCCTCGTGCTGCTATTATCACTTTGGGCAATAAGCTGTACATGATACCAGAGATAGCACCACCTACCACCATCTCTTTGGTTACTGCAAAACAATGCAGTAAGCTCATTTCCCAAACCAGGAAATTTGTTTTCCTGATGATCTTCCCTCATGGAAAGTGGAATACTATGGCTATGACCTCCAGACAAGGCCCCACTGCACGAAAAAAACAGATGGATAAGGTCATGGAGGAGTACGAGGACATCTTCACCTCCCCCATAGGGGTGCCTCTACACTGCTAGGTCAAGCACCCCATCGATCTGACCCCAGGTGCACCACTTCCCAATGGACCCATCTACCGGAGCTTTGTCCTGGAGAATGACGAAATCAAGAGGCAGATTCAGGAGCTGTTGCAGAAAGGTCACATTCGACCGAGTTCATCGCCCTGTGGGAGCCCGATTGTCTTGGTGCAGAAGAAGGATGGGACTTGGAGACTCTGCATTGACTATCGGGCACTGAAAAAGATCACTATTTGGAATAGGTACTCGATCCCATGGATTGATGACCTTCTGGACCAACTCAAGGGGGAAAAATATTTCAGCAAGATTGACTTGAAGTCTGGGTATCACCAGGTACCAATCAAACCTTCTGATGTGTGGAAGATTGCATTCAAATCCAAGGAGGGATTTTTCGAATGGTTGGTCATGCCTTTCAGGTTGACGAATGCCCCTGCAACCTTCATGAGTCTAATGGAAGACATCCTGCAACCATTCACCAACTCATTTGTAGTGGTGTACTTGGATGAAATTCTGATCTTCAGCCAGACTTGGGAAGAGCACCTCCACCATATCCGACAGGTCCTCCAAACACTGCGGCGACACAAGTTGTGTGCCAATTTGGAGAAATACACTTTTGGCATAACCCAGGTTCAGTATCTGGGATACATTATTGATGAGCAGGGGGTGCATGTGGATCCAACAAAGATCCAAGTCATTCGGGATTGGCCAGCCCCAACCACCCTAACAGAGCTCCGTAGCTTTTTAGGTCTTGCCAATTTCTACCGCAGGTTTGTGTTGGGATTCTCTCATATCACTTGGCCCTTGAGTCAATTCACTAAGGGAGGAGCTAAAGAAAAATTCTTTTGGTCTGAATCTCAACAGAAGGCATTCGGGGATTTGAAACATCACCTCTTCTCTGCACCAGTGCTCACACTACCAGACTTGCAACAACCATTTGAGATCGAGACATATGCCTCTGACTATGCTATTGGGGCAGTCCTTACTCAACATGGGCATCCAATGGCATATCACAGTGAGACACTTTCTGACACAGTCTGGAAGTATCCCACTTATGACAAAGAAATGTATTCCATTGTGCAGGCTTGTCGGCAATGGAAGCATTACATTTTGRGAAAGGAAACAGTCATCCACACAGACCACCGACCCCTGCAGTTCATACAGACACAAGGGAAGTTGCAAAATGATCGCCATCAKAAGTGGTCCACATACCTACAAYAGTTTCATTTGAACATTAAGTACAAAAAAGGYAGCACCAATAATGTTGCAGACTGCCTCAGTCAACCACCCATCRTGGCGCTAACCAYTGTGCTCAACTCTTGTGGGCACGAGACTTCCGATTGGCTACTTCTCTACACAAGTGATCCAGAATTCGGCCACACATACMATACACTCTTGGAGGGAAAGCAAGTTCCCAATTTTCACCTCCAGGATGCCCTGCTTTGTCACTTAGGACACCTTTGTGTTCCTTCAAGCGAGCATGCCAAKATGATTTGGGAGGTGCACTACAGTCGAGTCGTTGGGCATTTTGGGGTCGAGAAAACCRTGGCAGTAYTGCAAAAGTATTTCTATTGGCCGAACCTTCGATAAGATGTCGGGAAGTACATCAAGTCCTACACTGCTTGCRCCATTGCCAAACTGACCATCAATAAGCAAGGCCTCTATACTCCACTTCCTACACCCAGTCGACCTTTGGAATCCATCTCTATGGATTACATGTCGAGCCTTCCTTCTACTAAGCATGGAAATGACTGTGTTTTTGTGGTCATCGACCGATTCTCGAAGATGTCCATTATGATGGCCTGCAAGAAGAATATCACAATAGAAGCTACTGCTAAACTCTTCTTTGAACGAGTGTGGGTAGACTTTGGGATCCCACAGTCTATCATATCAGATCGGGACAGTAGGTTCCTCAGTAAATTTTGGTCCAGTCTCTGGTCGATGTTGGACACCAAGCTCACCAAGTCCACAACTTTCCATCCACAAACTGATGGCCAGACAGAGGTCGTCAACCAGATGATCGTACACATTCTGCGCATGTACAATTCAAAGCATCCACGCACATGGGATGAGAGCCTCCCCTATGTACAACACAGCTACAACCGGGCTCTCCAAAGCTCAACTAGCCACAACCCCTTTCAAGTGGGCTTGGGATTCCATCCACTATGTCCCATTGACATAGCCATGCCATTTGTGCCATGCCATGCCTCTTTTCTTTATGCGCTGGGTTGTGTGTTTCCTACAACGTGATATAGGTTGAAATAAGGGTTGTTGTTATTGTGTGTCTTAATTGCCCCTCGGGAGTATTGATATTTAAAATCATGATGTTGTGGCATGGTTGTCCATTGTATATGTTATGGATATCATTGCATTACTCCATCAGAGATAGGCACGGGTTTATAACAATATGGTTTTGTTGAAATTTAATTATTAAATTTATTAGAGGAATGGAACCGGGCACGATTTTTTTGTATGTGTTTGATTTGAAGAAATAATTCATGGACAGTGGTTGATGTGTTGATGGAATAGAGTGGAAACAAGTGACTGTGTGCTCATTTAGAAATTGTTTTAAATATTAAAAGGGACAAATGTGAAGAAACAAAAATCTTGTACAATTTGTTTGGAAGGCACATTGTTTGAGTTTGATACAAAACTCTTGTACAAGTTGTTTGGAAGGCACATTTTTTGAGTTTGATACAAAACTCTTGTACAAGTTGTTTGGAAGGCACATTGTTTGAGTTTGATGACACTGTGTTAAATATTTAATTATATATAGTGAACAAGTTAATTCACAAGAATGATTAAATTATGCACAATAGTTGTTACATTGATCACAAAGAATATTTGGTTAGTGTTGGATCTTTTGCGTTTGATATGGAATGGTTTTATGGATTACTCAATTAATTTTATGAACAATATCCACTCTCTTCCCTACCATTATTTCAATTTTCGCTAATTACAATTCCCTCTCCTTCCCCTATTCATTTTTCACTCCCTGTTCCTAAAATTTAATTACAGTTAAGATAATTCTATATTGTGGCAGTTTGAAATCACAGTTTCTTGGATGGATTATAGTGACATGTTAATTGGTTTACATTACAGTTGATTGTTTGTTGTCTGTGAGCAATAACCATGATTATTTTCTCCCTCATTTTAACATTTCTCGCTCAATACAAACTCCTCACATATACCAGAACCTTTGTTCACCCCCTGCTCATTCAAAATGGGTAAACAATTTGTATGGATTGGATTGCATGAGTCTGATAAGTTGTTGAGCCAAAATTTATTTCATATTTTAAAAAGAGTTGTCATGTATGGTTGATAAAGAGAATATTTGCTAATCAATTACGATTACAGGAAAGGTGAGGTTCCTCCAAAGTGGTCGCTTGATGAATACGCGCATGTTTTTATCGGTAGGCATTGAACGATGTGGAAAACATTCTCCATCACTTCGTACCTCTATCGCATGAGAGATCTCTCAAGCAATCGATTAATAGAATCATCTTCTCTATCATTTTTATTTTCTTCCATCATGGATAGTTTCTTGGGTGTACGAGAGTGATTTTAATCAATAGATACAATCTTGAGACCCAACATGCTATACTCGGACCTCGTCGGGGACATGTACTGAAAAAACGATCAAGAGCGTCTTGCTCTGATACCACTGATCCAAATTATTTTTGGCATGGAATGAGAGCGAAGATATAATAAATAAATGTACAGATATATTTTGGATATCCAATAATATGATATAAATATATCATATATGAAACCATAAACACAAATATAGAGTAATACACAATTTCTATTGATGAGCGAAATGTACAAAACTGTAGAAATATAGAGTGAAAGACTCACTAGAATGGTGGCATCTTATCTTTGATAAAAGATGTGACGGCTACTCGATTTCACAAGAATATGGTTACAATGAGGCTCTAAATTCCTTTTAAATATAAATAAAATCCAAAACCCTAACCCCGGAAGATGAAAAACCAACAATTTTGTGGACCCTATTTTGGGTAGTTTGGTGTATCAACTTCCCGGGGGCGTAACTTTGACATAGAATCTCTGTTTGTGGTGCACGATAGCTTGTTGGAAAGGTATCATCAAGAGGATTAAATTTTTGGGCTCAATAAGAGCCTTAGATTACATTGAGGTTCTCAATTCAGAAGAAAATTTATTTAGGCCATCAAAATGGCCCCAAAAGTTTAGGAACCAAAAAACTGCTAAAAGTAGTAAGTTGCCAGAAGATTGTTTTGAGCCAATTGGAATAGATGGGTGGAAATTGATATCCACCTGTATCAATCCTCCCTTGTTAGGAAGAAATGGTATCCATTGCATTGAATTCCCATGGGAGAGGGAAAAGCGTTTACTAAAGCTTCACTTCTTAGCTTGTTGAAGGTTGTCATGAACCTGTGGTTGGAAGGGTTGGACCTCTTTAACCAATCTGGCTACATGAGATGCATGTGTGCAGAAGGAATATTTATGATTTACTGCAATATTGTTGATATGGTTATATTGGATAGAAGATGTTTGGAACATGGCTGTATTGGTTATAGTCTATTTTTGCTCACCTTTTGAATAGATTGTGAAGAACCTTAATTTTGTAGTATGAAATACAACCTTGAAATATTGTTTAGGTGGGACACTAGTCGGAACTACCTCTTGTATCCTGCAGACATGACCCCCCAAGAGTAACAATGACACTACAGGGTCAAGAATCATAAATAACATGACGCATCCACATATATGGCTGGCCCAAGAGAACATTACAGACATCTAGTAGGGAAACATCACATAATACCTCATCCTTGAAGGGTTGGATGTTGTATGACAATCGACATTGCTAGCTAACACGAAGATCTCATCCCTAGAGAAGCCACCCGATGTTGTATGGCTGTGTGTGTGGTGTTATAAAAAATCACAACTATTTGATGACCTCTGCTGAAATAAGGTTCTTTTGGCTTCCACTAAAAACAATAAAATGCAGCGGGGTCCCCTTCACCCAAATCTGTGAATGAAAAGGGTGCCCCCCCTCTTTAGGATTTGCTGGATTTTTTGGTTGAATTGTTGCGATCACGATAATAGAAGTGGGGTATGTGTTGATGATTTTCATTCTACCAATATTTTCTGAATCAGATTATGAATCAGGGTTCGACTCCTTATCTTTGATATCAAACACCAATCACTATTTTGAGTGGCATTCATCGGTGTTGTGCCAGAGGAGTTTGTGGAAATCACACCATTTTCTAGTGTCCTTCTTCGCCTTTCTGTTACCCTTCTTTTCATGTGGCTTGGAATGGTTTTCTTAAGTTTGGTTATTAGGGACTTCTTTAGAATACTTTGGTTGTTGCAGATTTGTAGACTCAAACTGCCTCTTTTTTTGGCGCTTAAATTTATGCTTGATTTTAACAAAATATTGATAAGCAACACCCATTGATGAGATGTCAAAAAACTCCATTTTAGTTTGGATGTATCTGTGTGGAGCCCCATGGTATTTCAGAATCTGATGTTGTGTGGAGTCTTTAATACCCATCTTAGTGTGTAAGGTATGGAAGGTATCGGTGAACTATGACAATGCTTGGTCCCTCTCTTGCCGCAGTGTGGTCCATCTCATGTACTGGTCATCATAGTTTCTAACATGGTAATATTTGTCCTTGACCGCATCCACAAAACAATCCCAAGTGGGCTTGACCCCATTTATTGTAGACTCCTCTATGGAAATTTTCTCCCAGTAAGTTTCCCACCAATGTTTGACATGGGGGAGAGCCTTAGGGAGTGAGAAGGTCATGTTTTCCCTGTCGGAGAAGTTATGAACATATAAATAACCTTCTTGTACATTTAACCATTTTTCTAGAGCATCTACATCTATCCTTCCTTCAAATATGGGAATACAAAAATTAACTTGTACCTTGAAAGGAGAGGTGCCTCAAAATTGGTCACTTGATGAAGACGTGAATGTTGTTATCGGCAAGAATTGAAGGATGTGGGAAAATTATACATAATTTTGTCCCTTTGTTGCATGATATCTTTCTCAATAAAAATATATTGAGGTGCTCAATCCAAAAAAATCTTCATTTAGACCCTCAAAATGACCCCAGAAGTTTAGTAACTGAAAAAATGCTAAAAATAGTAAGTTGCCAGAAGACTATTTTGATTCAGTTGGAATAGGTGGGTGGCCACTAATATCCACCTGGATAAATCCTCCCTCCTTATAAAGAAATGGTATCCATTGCATTGACTACCCAAGGGAGAGGGAAAATGATTTATTGAATCTGCATCTTGATGAGTTGCTTGCCTTGCTGGAGAGTTTGCTTAGCTTGTTGAATGTTGTCATGAACCTGTGGTTGGAAGGGTGGGACCTTTTTAATTAGTATGGATACATGACATTCCTATTTTTATAAGGAATATTTACACTTTCCTGCAATCTTGTCGACCTACTTCTGTTGGATAGAAGATGCTTGGACCGAGGTTGCAGTGGTTGTAGTGCCTTTTTGTTCACCTTTTGAAAAAATTGTTAAGAAGATGAATTTTACAGTATGAGATATTACCGTGTAGCACTGTTTAGGTGGGATAGTAGTTAGAACTACCTTTGGTATCCTATAGAGATGACCCCCAAGAGTAACAATGACACTACGGGGTCAAGACTCATAAATAGCATGGAACTTCCACGTATATGGTTGAACCAAGAGAATATCACAGACATCCAACGGGTAAACATCACATAATACCTCATCCTTGAATGGTTGGATTTCATATGACAATTGACACTGCTAGCTGACACGAAGAGATCATCCTTGGTGAATCCACATGATGTTGTATGATTGCGGTTTTGGTGTTGTTGACAATCCAAACTATTTGATGACCTCTACTGAGATGATTTTCTTCTAGATTCCACTATCAAAAATAAAATGAAGTGGGTTCCCCTTCACCCACATCTTTGAATGAAAAAATCACTCCCCCGCTTCAGGATCTATTGGTTCTTCTGGTTGAATTGTTTCGATCACGAAAATAATAATGGGGTCTGCATCGATGATTTTTCTTATACCAATATTTTGTGAATCATATTCTGAATCAGGTTTGTTCTCCTTGTCTTTGATCTCGACCACAAATGACTATTTTGAGTGAAATTCATTGGTGTTGTGCCAGGGGAGTTTGCGGAAATCACATCATTTTCGAGTGTCCTTCTTCGTCTTTCTGTTACCCTTGTTTTCTTGTGGCTTGGACTAGTTTTGTGAAGGATGGTTGTTAGGGACATGTTTACCATAATTTGGTATTTACATATTTTCATACCCAAACCCCCACTTGTTCTGCTGCTTAAATTTCTACTCGATTTTAACAACATATCAGTAAAAAACACCTAATGATGAGATATCTAGAAAATCCATTTCAGTTTGGATGTATCTGTGTAAAGCCCCATGGTATTTCAGAACCATATGTCACTCGGAGTATTTGATACCCATGTTGGTGTGAAAGTTATGGAAGGTATTGGTGTACTCTGATACTGTTTGGCTCCTCTCTTGTCATAGTGTGGTCCATCTCATGTATTGGTCATCATAGTTTCCAACAAGGTAATATTGTTCTGTGATCGCATCCAGAAAAAAATCCTAAGTGAGATCAACCCCATATATTCCATACTCCTCTATGGAAATTTTATCCCAGTAATTTTCCCACCAATGTTTGACATGGCAAATAGCCTTAAGGTGTGCGAAGGTGATATTTTCCCTGTTGGAGAAATTATGAAGAGAGAAATATCCTTCTAGCAGATATAACCATTTTTCTAGGGCATCCGCATCTATTTGTCCTTAAAATATGGGAATATGAAAATTAACTTGTAACTTGAAAGGAGAGGTGGCTCCAAAGTGTTTTCCTGATGAATATGTGCTTGTTTGTATCGATAGGTGTTGAAGGATGTGGGAAAAATTATCCATTATTTCATCCCTCTGTCACGTGAGCACTTTCTCAAGCAACAGATTAATAGAAACGTACTCTCTGTCATTTTTATTTTCTTTCACCATGGAGAGTTTCTTGGGAAAGAAAGAGAGATTGTCCTCAAAATATACAATATTGAGACCCAACTTGAGATACTCGGACCTTGTCGAAGACATGCACTAGAAAAACAATCAAGAGTAGCCTTCTCTCATACTAATGGTCCAGATTATTTTCGACACAAAATAAGAGAGGAGATATGATAAATAAATATACAGACATATCTCGGATATCCAATAATATAACAGAAATATATCAAAGATGCAACCATAAACACAGAGATATAATAATATACAATTTCTATTAATGAGCGAAATGTACAAAACTGTAGAAATACATAATGAAAGACTCACTAGAATGGTGGCATCTTATCTATGAGAAGAGATGCAAAGGATACTAAAATTTGCAAGAATATGGTTACAATTAGGATCTAAAGTAATTTTTAACATAAAGAAAATCTAAAACCCTAACCTTGAAAGATTAAAAGCCAACAATTTTGTGGACCTCGTTTTGGGTAGTTTGGTATATCAACTTCACAGGGGCATAACTTTGGCATATGATCTATGTTTAGGGCACACGATATCTCATTGGAAAGGTATCAACGAGGAGATTTCTTTTGGAAGTTCAATAAGATCCTTCAGATATAATTGAGGTGATCAATCCGAAAAAACTTCAATTACGCCATCAAATTGGCCCCATAAGTTTAGGAACTAAAAAACTACTAAAACTAGTAAGTTGCCAGAAGACTATTTTGAGCCAGTTGGAATAGGTGGGTGGCCACCGATATCCACCTCGATCAATACTCCCTCCTTAGGAATAAATGGTATCCATTGTGTTGAGTTCTTGGGTGTAACATCCCCGACCACCTATGTCAAGGCATGCTACACGAGAGAATGCTTTTGTTCTCTCTGCAGAACATACTATAACATACCCAACATCCAGCTGAGTTATTCCACATAATTTTTTTGAATTACATGCAATTAAAACATATACACAGAGAACTATTGCAGAAATTTATATATAAAACATAAACAGACAAATGCATTTTGTAATTGTACAGATTCATGCTGAAATAACACTAAACACATACATGCAACATATATAGGCAATACCCATAACTATAAAGACATTTATAACCACACATAGGATAAACCCACAAAATAAACACATAAATAATAATGCAGCATGTAAATTTATGAAACAATTGACACTTATCTTGGTAATAATATCACCAACCATGTGCAAACCTTCCATGAACCTCTCAGCCTTAAACCACACTGCTCATCACTCTCAACAGAGTGTCACCCTTGAGATGGGACTAAACTCCACCCAGGTAAAGGAATTCCTAACCAGGCTAACGACTCATACACAATAGGAAAGACCCTGTCATAGGTTCCCACTCAAACTAACAACCTACAGTCCTTCA
>ML813010.1:44225-55374 GCA_009831015.1 Picea engelmannii | reverse complement strand
GCGGTCCTGTTTTTCTAACACATAGATGCAGTCAATGCAATCATATAAGCCACTGGACCAATCCTCTCTAGGATTTCAAATGGCCCACAATAGAGAGCTTCCAACTTTGAACAATTTCCCAACTTCAGGGAACTTATGTTGGCTTTCACTTTCAAAAATACATGGTCTCCCACTTTAAATTCCCTATTAGTTCTTCCCTTATCAACATATATTTTATGCCTGTCTTAGGTAGCCTTTAAAGTTTGATTTATTTTTATCATTTTCTCCTCGATTTCCCTAAGAAAATCTGGCCCAATCATTGCTCTATCTAATGTTGGGTTATCCCAGCTTATTGGTGTGTTTCACTTTCTTCCATAAAGTGCCACAAAAGGGCTCATCTTTAGAGATGTTTGGTACCCATTGTTATAAGAAAACTCTACCAAGTGTAAGTAGTCCTCCCATTTTGATGGTTTATCCATCACATACATCCTCAACATCTCTTCAATCACTTGATTTACCCACTCTATTTTTCCATCTGATTCTCGATGATAAGTTGTACTAAAATTCAAATTTGTTCCAAATCCGTTAAATAATCCTTTCCAAAATTTTGAGGTAAATTTTGGATCTATGTCTGACACAATTGTCTTGGGTATGCCATGTAATTGAGAAATTTCTCTCATATAAACATCAACAATGTTGGCTGCCTTGTGAGTGAGATTAACTAGAATACAATGGGTAGCTTTAGTAATCTTATCCACCACTACCATGATAGAATCATGTTGCTTGTTTGTTTAGGGTAGTTTGGTGATGAAATCCATTGTTACAACTTCCCATTTCCATTCAAGAATGGGTAATGGCTATAGAAAAATAGTTGGGTGTTTATGCTCAACCATTACCTTTTGACATTCCAAACATTTGGCAATACAATCATCAACCTCTTTCTTCATGCCTGGCCAATAATATTGGCTCTTGACAGTTGCAATAGTTTTCTGATCACCTGGGTGCCCAACATAAGGTACATTATGCATTTCTCTCAATATCATATTTTTCAATTCATGATAATTTGGTACAAAAATTCTACCCTTGTACCTCAGAATTTCATCATTATCTAGCTTGTATTCTTCCATTTTCTGCTGCAAATTACCTTTTTGTAATTTTTCCACTAATTCCTTGTATTGAAAATCTACTTTTTTTGCCTCCAAAATTTTGTCTTTCAAATCTGAATAGTACATGCTAATGGATGTAGCATGCAATTCATGCACTCTTCTGTTGAGTGCATCAACCACTTTGTTTTCTTTCCCCTTGATATGATTTATATCAAAGTCATATTCACTTAGAAATTATAACCATGTGTTTTTCCTAGCATTTAGATTTGGCTGATCAAATAAATATTTTAGACCATTCTGGTCTGTTCTTAGCTCAAAACTTTTCCCCATAAGGTAGTGTCTCCATTTACTCAATGCATGCACTATGGTTTCTAACTCCAAATCATGAGTGGCATAGTGTCTTTCATTCTCCTTCAACTTCCTTGATTTATAACATATAACAAACCCATTTTGACTGAGGACTCCACCAAGTCCTTCTTTAAATGCATCTATGCACAGAATGAAGTATTCATTTGGGTCTACAATACTTAGTATTGGAGCACTTGTTAACAATTGTTTCAAGTGTTGGAAAATATTTTCACAATCCAATGTCCAATGAAACTTCACACCCTTCTTTTGTAAGGAAGTGATTGGGTGTGAAATCATTGAGAATCCTTCAATAAATCTCCTATAGTAGCCTGCAAGGCCCATGAATGATATGACCTATGTCACATTCTTTGGCTCTGACCATTCTCTAATGGCTTCTATCTTCTCAGGATCCACTGTTATCCCATCCTTTGAAATGATATGTCCCAAATAATGAATTTGCTTCTAATAAAATGAGAAATCGCTCAATTTGGCATACAATTGATTCTCCCTTAATACTTGCAACACCATCATCAAATGATTCTCATGCTCTTATTCTAATTTAGAGTATATAAGGATGTCATCCAAAAAGACAATGACAAACTTGTCTAAATATTCTTGGAAAACACCATTCATTAAGCACATGAAAACAATTGGTGTATTTGACAACCCAAATGGCACCACTATGAAGTCATAATGACCATACCTTGTTCTGAAGGCAGTCTTGTTCATATATTCCTCCTTAATTCTTACCTGATGGTATCCTAAAATGATATCTATCTTTGA
Source organism: Picea engelmannii (assembly GCA_009831015.1). Lineage (NCBI taxonomy): Eukaryota > Viridiplantae > Streptophyta > Pinopsida > Pinales > Pinaceae > Picea > Picea engelmannii. Next base: position 53,158 of record ML813010.1, on the reverse strand, counting down.
AAATATCTTTCCATCCTTCAATTGATCAAAGAGATCATCAATCCTTGGCAGAGGATACTTGTTATTTACAGTCACTTTATTCAACTGTCTGAAATCAATGCATAATATCAATGTCCCATATTTTTTCTTCACGAACAAGACTGGGGCTCCCCAAGGTGACACACTTGGGAGTATATACCCCTTCTTCAGAATTTCTTCCAGCTTCATTTGCAACTCCTTCAACTCTGGTGTACTCATTCTATAAGGAGTCTGACACTGGAGCTTCTCCAGGAATTAAATTTATAGAGAAATCAATATCTCTCTTTGGGGGTAGTCCCGGTACCTCCTTGAACACATCTTCAAAATCTTCCAGGACTGCATGATCTTCCAAACTTGGCACCTTATCTTCAGGTGCCTCTTCCATATGATCTGAAAATATTTGACACCCTTTTCTATAACATTTCTTCAACTACAATGCTGAAATTTCTCTAATGGTCACTACCCTGGGAATTCCCTGCACTTTCCTTAGGTTCCCTTCCTCATATAAGCAAGTAAATATCTTGTTATGATAGTCTAGGATAGCATGATGTTGGTCCAACCAATCCATCCCAATTAGATAGTCATAGGAACCTAAAGGTAAGATGTTCAAATATTCCCTGGTGTTCAGTCCATTCATGTCCATAAGACATGAATTACGAAGCTCGTTAACTTTTCTTTTGGCTCTGGTAGCTAGCTGCAACAACCAAGATTTTTCATGCTTACTTCTTGGAAAATGAAAACTTTCCACCATATTAGGATCTATATAACAATGACTAGCTCCTGAATCAATTAAAATAGAAATGGTTTGGTTGTTGATCATACCTTCCACTTCAATCATATTTGATTGATACTCTGCTTGCTTGTTGTGTAGGGATGCAGAGATCCTTGGTACATTTTTTCCCATGTCCTCCATTGTTTCATCTTGTTGTACATTGTGAACAAACCTCACTTTTTCACCTTTGCGAGGACAATCTATAAACATGTGGTCTCCTTTACAACCCCAACATTGAATAGGTGGTTTCCTTGGCCTTTGACCCCATGTTTCAATCATTTTGGTTTCTCTAGAAGTTGGTTGTCCCTGAGTATTATTTTTGAAGAATGGTGGCTTAGTTCTCTTCTTCCTCTGATCCATCTTAAATTTCTTTTTTTCTTCACAATATTTTTGGAAATTTGGCCTTGATGTTTGTTGATCATAGGAATTTAGCTCACCTTATGGTCTCCTCCAATGTCTTGGGATCATCATATTATATTTTTTCACTGATGAATGATGGTAATCTACTCAAATACCTCTGAATCTTAAATGTCTCATCCTTGATGAAGGAAGCATACTTCAGTAGTTCTAAAAATATTCTCTTATATTCATCTATTGTCATACTCCCAATCTTGAGTTCAAATAACTTTTTCATTTTCTTGTCATAGTATCTCTTAGTCAAGTATTTCTTCTCAAACTACTTCTTGAATTCCCTCCAAGTACCACTTTACTCTTTAATGTGTTGCACCTACATAAGTTGATCCCACCTTTCCCTTGATTTGATAGATGTCAATTCTTCCTTCTGCATGAGATTAATAATTATGCAATTGAAAATACTTTCTCATACCCAACAACCATGTCTCTACATCTTCATCCTTCTTGTGCTCACCATCAAATGTAGGAGGTTTGATTTTATTCATTTCTCCTCATAGCTTATCCACCCCATATTTCTTATTCTTCCTAATAGGGGATGTACTTGAGCTACTATGTTCTCTCTTATTGGAATGCCTTGGGGATTTATGGTGATTTTTGCTAACACATATGGTTCTTCTCTTCTCATCAGGAGACCTGTGACTTCCTAATTTGCTTGAGCCACTCTCCTTATCCAATTTATTTTCTATTATGTTCAATCTCTACATTAAATTCATGTTGAATTCCTCTTGATAATCCTTGGCTCTTGTAATCATTTCATTATCATCCTTATGGCTTTGAATATCTTTTTGTAAATTTTTAATGGTCTCTACCATATTCATGTTTTCATCCCTTCCTTCTCCATGTCCATTGGAGTTTGTTCCTTCAATGCCCAAATGGACATCCATCCCTCTTATATCATCTTCTTGGATGTAATTCCCCTATGCCTCTTCCATTCCCATGGAATCTATGTTGATCATGATCTAACCTAGTTGTTGTTAACTTTGCAAAATGTGCAGCCAACAAAACTTTGTCAGGCTAACTGACTCAAGAATTTCATGAAAAATATGAACCATTCTGGTGCAAATATATATCAGAATTATTTCTTCTACTTTACTAGAGAATTGAATGCCCATAAAAAAATTTTGGGTGTATATTTAGATTCCACTTTCCAACACCTTTCCAACGCCTTCTCCCATGCTCAATTCCGAGTCTTGAGCAGGAAGTTATGGTTATTTGAAAATTCCCCATTAATTTGTTTGTTCACACTTCAACTTGGCACAACTTTGCACTGTAATCATGCATTTTTGTACCTACTCCATTGGTAATTTCGTAGGATTTCAATTGGATTTATTCAGATATATATTTTGGACACTATATCCAAGTTTTATCTTTTTCTGGGTTCCGGGATGCTAGTTACAACCTACTGAAGTTCTAGGCCAATTCGTGTTTTTGGTCTAGAATGCTACATGAACATTATTTTCCATCTTAAAAAAAATTAACATGCCCATAAATTTAATTGAGCTATGGGGATGTATTCTATGGTTCAATATCTTTCCATTGACTTCTCCTATGCCTCAATATGATTCTGGAGAACAAAGTTATGGCTCTTTAAAGTTAGTCGGGTTTTAAAATTTACCCTCCACTATTTGAGTTGTAACTTTCTCATAAAAGCTTCATTTGAAGAACGGTTTACACCATTAGAAAGCTCTCTCCAAGATCTTTTATTTTAGATACAAATATAGAGTGTACCTTGGTACACTCTTCTCTCATGTTTTTTGCGTTACTAAAAACACTGTTAAGGGCCTAAAAAATGCATTGAAAAAAGATGACGTTCAAATGATATAAAACATCGTAGAAAATCACTTGTTTTTTGTTGTTGCTCACCCTCCAAACAAATTTGCATGCAAAGAATTCAACATGTACACCCATATTTAGCATGCATAGCAACACCACAAGGTAATTCATGCTCTGTGCACCTATAACCACTGTCCATCACTTCTCTGTCATGCCAATAAATGTCGCACACTACTTTTGTGTCGTGTGCCAATATCCATCCTGGACAATTTTGGTTCTTGCACTATTACCTGTTGCACACAATTTTTGTATCGCATGCTGATATTCCATGTGAATTTTACTTTACGCGTTGCTCTATGCCAAAGTTTAGCATGCCCCCATCGCGCACCAATACTCTGTGCATACCATTAACTAAATTGTTGTGTGACAATATATACCCACATTCTGTGCACACCAACAGAATTCCTCTACGCTCTGCCAATACTATGCACACCATGCGTGCCATTATTATGTGTGTGCACACTATACAATGCTAAATGTAGCATGTGCACCTGCACACCAACATTTTTCCGCACGGTGCCAAAATTTAGCATACGCACCCGCACACCAACATTTTTCCATGCGACGCCAAAATTTAGTGCGTGCACCTATACACCAACATTTTTCCGTGCAGTGCCAAAATTTAGTGTGCGTAACCACACACCAATATTTTTTCATGCGGTGCCAAAATTTAGCGCGCGCACCAGCACGTCAATTATTTTCTGCGCAGTGCCCAATTTTTACATATAACAGGATTTTTTTTACTGTGCATCATGCATTTTTAGTGCGCCCACCTGCACACATTCATTGTTATGCACATCAATTCCTCGTGAATTCTGCTGCAATTTTCTCAATTTCACCCCGATAACACCAATTCAACCTCTGTAACAACATATCATTGTGGGTTGACAATTCTGGAATGAATTTTTTCCGAACTCAATTCACGAACTAAGAACTTTTAATTACTAAATTCACTCCATTTGTCCTGGCTTCACTATGACTTGAAATTCGACTCATTCTAGGTATGAATTTTGCTACAACAGATATTAAATCAGGAATATCTCACCACTTGGCCAAATTTCTCAATTCTCCCATGAATTTAACAATAAAAATTGGGGCTTTTCCCAATTTCACATCATTGCTTCTAAATTTTACCATGGACGCTCTGTAACTTGAAACTTGGCCACTTTGAAATCAATCCTCTATGAAATTTCTCTTCAACTCAACTTGCTTGGCCCATCCAGACTCATTGTTGAAAACTTAAGCTTTGATACCATATTGTAACATCCCCAACCACCCACGTTGAGGCATGCTACATGAGAGAACACTTTTTCTCTCTCTGTGGAACATACTGTAACATACCTAGCATCCAACTGAGCTATGCCACATAATTTTTTTGAAATACATGCAATTAAATCATATACACACAGAACTATTGCAGAAATTTATATATAAAATGTAAACAGAAAAATGCATTATGTAATTACACATATTCATGCTGAAATAATAGAAAACACATACATACAACATCTACAGGAAATACCCATAACTATAAAGACAGTTATAACAACACATAGGATAAACCCACAAAATAAACATGTAAATAATAATGCAGCATGTAAATTTATGACACAATTGACACTTATCTTTGTAATAATATCACTAACTATGTGTAGACCTTCCACGAACCTCCCAGCCTTAGACCACACTGCTCATCACTCTCAGCAGTGGGTCACCCCCGAGTTGGGAATAAACTCCATCTAGGTAAGGGAATTCCTAACTAGGCTAATGGCTCATAACCAACAGGAAAGACTATATCACAGATGCGCACTCAAACTAACAGCCTACATTCCCTCATTCCCCACATTCCTGTCCCACCCCAAGAAGTGTGCCCCTTCTCTGCTCAACATTCCTTTGACTACCCCACTTCCTTTCTGGGCTTCAACAACATGCCAGAAAGGAAGTCTCAGAGACCTTTAGCTGCAGTTTATCACCTTCAAGAAATCAATTACCAACAATTTGCTCACCCAAAGAGGAATTTCTCATGGGCCTAACAACCCGCCTCTTCAATATCACATGAGCCTTACAAAATGCTTCTTTAGTCCAGCTCCCAAGCTAACCAGCTACACAAATAAGTATGACTATGGATACAGGTTCAGGTACAGTGATATGAAGGTACAAAAGATAGCTCAAGAATGTGTGAATTCTCATGGATGATTGACTAGATGATTGAATGATGGGAGGAATGATGGAAAGAATCTCCAAAAATGAACTAAGTCCAAACAATATGTATGCATGTCCCTAACTTGACACTTGTCATGTTGGTAGCTACTTTGGCCCACTTGTCCCCATCTTTAGAAGTTAGGATAAAATATTTATCCATACTTTATACATTAAGAAATATTAATATAATATTTCTTTTTGGTTTAAGCTCCCTGGATTATCCCCTTTTCCTTAACGTTTAGCCCCACCCTTTCCCTAACTAGTGGAGTTTAGTCCCCCATACTGTTTTATCATGGTCAGTCTACACGCATTGATGTATTTTATATTAATGCTAAGACATATACAAAAGTATGTGCAATGGCCTTTAACATCTAGGCTCTCCAGCCTAATAATCACAAACTGGCTCACCAATCTATAAAATATAGCATATACACAAAGGCTCCCTGGCCTCAAAATCATGCGCACTTAATTTTATGTGTGCGGTATCCTAGAATGTGCACACTTCCTCATTTTACTGCGTAATACATGCGTGTACTATGCTATGAAAGGTGCATACAAAAATGATACCAAACAAATAACCAACTTAAGCACATTTTCATTTACATTACAATTGGGTTCGGCCTAGGGATATTACAATCCCCTCCCCTTATTTATGCACTATCCTTAGTGCATTACATACTCATACATAAGAAAATTTCAAAAATCCTAAAAAAGATGAGGGTATTATGCCCGCATTGCATCCTCATGCTCCCAAGTAGCATCCTCGGGACCATACCAGGTCCATTGGACCTTTACAAGACCTATGGATAGATTCCAAAGACGTTTGATTTTCCGGCCCAGAATGCATACCAGATGCACTTGGAAAGCTCCTTCTTGCTCCACCTGGATCACATTCCAATCAATAACATGATTATCATCAGGTGTAAATTTCTTGAGAAATGATAAATGGAATACATTATGAACATACATAGATGGAGGCAATGCAATCATATAATCCACTGGACCAATCCTCTCTAGGATTTCAAATGTCCCACAATAGTGAGCTTCCAACTTTGAACAATTTCCCAACTTCAGGGAACTTCTATTGGCTTTCACTTTCAAAAATACATGGTCTACCACTTCAAATTCCCTATGATTTCTTCCCTTATAAACATAGTTTTTCTTCCTGGCTTGGGAAGTCTTTACATTTTTCTTTATTTTTACCATTTGCTCCTCCATTTCCCTGAGAAAATCAGGCCCAGCCACTACTCTATCTGTTGGGTTATCCCAGCTTACTGGTGTGTTGCACTTTCTTCCATAAAGTGCCTCAAATGGGCTCATCTTTAGAGATGTTTGGTACCCATTTTTATAAGCAAACTCTACCAAGTGTAGGTAGTCTTCCCATTTTTATGGTTTATCCATCACATACATCCTCAACATATACTCAATAACTTTATTCACCCTCTCTGTTTGTCCATCTGATTCTGGATGATAAGTTGTACTAAAATTCAAATTTTTTCCAAATCCATTAAATAATCCTTTCCAAAATTTTGAGGTAAATTTTGGATCTCTATCAAACACGATTTTCTTGGGTATGCCATGTAATTGAGCAATTTATCTCATATATGTTGGATTACTGAGAGGGGGGGTGAATTAGTAATAGAGAAATTTAGTCCCTTTTAACCATATAATCCAAATGAAGCATTATTATCCAATAACTGAAGAGTAAATAAGCAATGAACAAATGAACAATCATACACATGCACAATACACTAGTGTTTTACGTGGAAACCCAAATCAGGAGAAAACCATGGAATGTTTTTTCTTATATGTCTTGAAGAATTACATTCATTGGAAGTGCCAACTTCCTTTGTTTTCTAGCTGCAACTGGAAGGAGGCTCCAACCCTCTAGTTTCTCAGGCTACAACCTGAGGGAAGCTCCAAATCCCCAATTCTCTGGCTACAACCAAAAGGAGGATACAACCCCCTATGTTCTCTGGATACAATCGGAAGGTGGCTACAACCACCTGTCCTTGCCCCGTCCTGCCACCCTGAAGTAGAAGTAGAATGATGGAACCACTGTCAAACTATCACTGTGAGATAGACTGCTGTAAACCTGTACCAATAAATCTGAACCATCCATCAACCATGCATCAACCTGTACCTCAACCTGTAATCAACCTGTACCATAAACAAGTGCATCAACCATGCACCAATTTGTAATCAACCTGTACCATAAACAAGTGCATCAACCATGCACGAACCTATAATCAACCTGTACCATAAACAAGTGCATCAATCATGCACGGACCTGTAATCAACCTGTACCATAAACAAGTGCATCAACCATGAACCAACCTGTAATCAACCTGTACCATAAACAAGTGCATCAACCATGCATGAACATGTAATCAACCTATACCATAAACAAGTGCATCAACCATGCACCAACCTGTAATCAACCTATACCATAAACAAGTGCATCAACCATGCACCAACCTATAATCAACTTGTACCATAAATAAGTGTATCCAACCATGTACCAATTATGTACCAATCATGTGTCAACTACTCATCAACTATGAATCATCAATATGTACCAACATCATTAACTATACACCTCATGTATATGTCAACTCATCAACTACTTGTCTCAACCATGTACTCAACATGTACGTCAACCAAAATCCCTCATCAATTTCATCATCCAAATATGATTTGTAGCTCTATAATAGACTTTGTGCATATTATAACATTCCTGCAAACCTTCCTTAACTTTAACAACAAGAGACTAGCATTTTCATCAAACTTTTCTTTAGTCTCACATGCCTAGTTTTGGATTAGTCAACAACCCTAACTTGACGTAATCATCACTTTTAACCTGTAATGTATAAAGATATGAAACTAATACAAAATGTTCTTCAGTGTGTTTTATTCAATTCCTCCAAGTGAAACTACTTGAAACCTCTCATAAAATGAGTTATAGCAAAAATGGCATACCTTGCTGAATTCTGGCTTATTCTAGAGAGCGACCTTGTACAGGGTGCTCTGCACAAAATATTTGATGAAATGATCTGAAACTATTAAAAAACATACTACATAATGTACCCTAACCAACACATATTTTTTCATTGAATTTGGATCTGTTATGAAGAACTTATGACATTTTTACCCGAAACACCTGATTTTGACTAGTTTCAGGACTGGCCACAAACCCTATTTTCCACAGAGTGTAAATCCAAAAATAAAATGACCCTCAAGTTGAATATTTAACCACAGATACTTCTATATGCTTTCTCACTTGCATATCAATTTCAATATCTGAATCATTATAGAAAAAAAGTTATAGCGAAAATGGTGAGAAGACCTAAAAATAACATACCTTAGAAAGCACCATCAAAAAAATTTATCCTTCCTTGCATTTTGGCCTTCTTTTCTTCACCTTCACTCATAATTCCGGTTTAGATATCCTTGGTTACCTCAGACACATATAGATATTCAATATGCTCAAGTGTGATTCAAATGAGATAGCCTTGCCTCTTATTTATACTCTCCAAGTAGCTTCCTTAAAAACATCTTCTAGGTAACTTGACCCACTTTCCTTATTTTAGGGTTGGGTCCACTTCTAATTTCTCCATTAAATTTATTATTGAAATAATTTATTTTTTATTCACTTTGAATTATAATACACTCATCACTTCACTTTATTATTTTC
>ML813010.1:0-11824 GCA_009831015.1 Picea engelmannii | reverse complement strand
TGTCTAGCTACCTTACACAAAGAACTTACAATCCTTCAATCACATAGATTTAACACTTACCCATTCGTAACTCTCTATCTCTATATTCGCTACATCACCTTAGAATCTATTTATACTTTAAAAAATAGGCCTAAACATGGGTAAACCCATGGGTTGGCATCCCATACCAATTACATAATCCCAAATCCAAAAAAGGACCCAAAAAGGGGCTGACATCCCATGATCTCTGCTTCGTCTTGCGCTCCTCCTTCGATAGGCTGTCGAAGTCCAAAAATAGGTCAAACTTGACCAAGGATATCCCAAAACTTGGTCAAGGGACAACAAGGTGCAGTTGATGAATTTTAGCTGTTCACCAATTCTGGGATACATAAGACCTTACATGGAGATGGTGCCAAATTTGACACTTTAAGATCCTTGGACATCGAGTAGAGAATGAGAACCCTGTGACTTTGGCCTTTCTCCAATGTGACCTCAGGTTGTGACCCTACACCTTATCCCAAATGGTATTTTAGGATTTCATGCTTAGGGAGTCTTCACCTCCCCTACTCCAGATTTCCCGATGCCTGAGTCGATGAAATCACCCTGCTCAGACTGATGGTCAGATATTTTTCACTATAAATAGTTGTGAATACTTCTTTGGAACTTTTAATTGGCCATCTTCATGTGATGGGAGCCAACCTTTCATTCTATACCCGCCTTCCATAGGACCTTGGGTTGTGACCCTATGACCACTCTCCAAGTGTTTCATGAACTTGTGTGGTGGGAAACTTGTGAATTTCTCCCATCAAACCTCTAATTCGTGAAACTATGAATCCACTGATCTATTGCCATGTGCCCTTTTGGATCATACGGTCCATATTTACTACGCACTTCACGCTTCGGGACTCTAGGACCTCGGCACTTCAGTAGCTTCAAAAATTCTCATTTCAAAACTCTCGAAGCTCATTCCCATGAACCTTTAGATCAACTGCCACCTGTCCCCCTAATATCGGATGGCTCTAGATTATTTTGGGCTTCGGGACTTCATACCTTTGATGATTAAATTTAACATTATTTCAAACTCCCGATTGTCGTGATAATTTTCCACCGTTAATCTCTCCCAATGAGATCTACGAACTAGATTTAATATTTTCTCGACCTTGATCTTGGGCCTTTGATCCAACACTAATCTTTGAGAAACTTTGGTTTTCTGAATGCCCACGTGCCATCGATCTATTTTTCTTGATTGGATCTCCATCATTGAAAGATAAACTTGTTTTCTTTCTTGATTTGAGTCCAGAACAGACTACTTTGAACGTTTCACTTTGATGTTCCTTATGAAAACCATGAACTTGGATGACCTGCTACCCTTGAAAACTATATGTGATAACATTTGGATCCATAGGGGATGGCATGCTCCCTGCAAGCTGCCAAGAATGCATAGTTCTAGTGCTTAGTTGTTGGGCTATGGCGTTGAGCTCAAAACTTGCATCAGAAAACATGGACATATGTACACTACTATAGTAAAAAAAAAAAAACATATGGGCTCCATAAGGAGCTTATTTATATAAAATCTTAGGCTAACTGATGTTTACAAATCGATAGGTGAAAGAAAACTTCCACCATATCCACCCAGATTGCTCGGTAATATAATTCTTCTCTTCGGTGCAAATGATCCAAAAAAGGTAAGGGAAGTATGAAAATAGAATGAGAACATGATTTGGAACACCAAAAATACCCCTAAGTGATGATAATATGAATGACCTTGCAGGCTCCAGTTATTTTGGAAAACATTGCTCCATATACAACCCCACGAGGTCACAAAATTTATAATCAGGAAAGATCAACTGGTAAGAAAGTACCTCTTGCACTTCCTTGTTTCTCACCCATAGTTCGATGTTCTCAGAGTGTACAAGTGGGTAGAGGACTGATGCAGGTTAGTTCATTCCAGGTGATACTTGCTCATTTGCAGGTTCACGACAAGAGCTAAACTGCACCTTTATCTCCTCCATTTATCCTTTGTCTACTCCAATAACATGTGTTAGCTGAGAGAAAGAAGTCTCTTCATGTATATCCATGGATGGCTCTTTCTCTCTATCATGCTACTCTTGGTAGGAGCTTTCGCTTTCGTCAGAAGATTGGCATCCTATGATTTATTCTTCTTAATACTCTTTAGGGGTAGGTGAGCGCAAAACTCTTTTATCTTGCAAAGAGAAAAGAGAAATATCTTGATTCTTTTCTTCAACCATTTCTTCTTTTAAATCTGAGACAACTAGTGTACTAGGGGTGGAAAATAATGCATCCATATTTATGCCATCATCAGCGTTATCATCAATCATATTTGGAAGGACTTATTCTTGGGAAATAGAGAGAGGAAAATTTTCATTTGTATTTGCAAAATACTCACTTTCATCCTTTCTTTCTCTCTCAGACAGATCTTCACCAGACTTGTCACATTAGGAACACACTATCGTTTGCAAAATGTGGAGTGCAAACCTCTTACAAAAGTCATCAAAAATAATATGATTTGGGTAAGTCTTATTGTAATACGAATTAAAAGCATCATGAAAATCCTTCAAAGAATGGATACTAGCAGTAGGGAGAGATGGACACCATCCAAGAGCATCTTATTCTAAATAAAAAATGAACATCTTGATCCAGACATCCTCATGAAAGAAGCCATGTTCAAGCATGCATACATGAAATTTTAGTAAGTTCTCACCGAGATGGTCATGCTTGCTTCCTCTGAATCTCAAAAGATAATCATCCCATTTGTTTATAGCCGACACTGGATGTGGATAACCAAATATGGTTGAGAAATTGAAAGGGGAAAAAATCTAAACCAATATAGTCGAGATTGTGTCTCCTCCTTTTCTCCTTCATGGATCTCCCCAGGATCAGTTTCACAAACATTATAAATAGGAACCATGGAAAATCTCTACTCTTCGTCGTCTTCGCTAGGATATCCATCAAAAGATGTTTGTTCTTGGTCAATATCCAACATCACTTCTTCATCATAAGCATGTCTTCCAAGAACATATGTTTCAAGGAATGGAATATCCTCTGCATTTTCTTCACAAGAGCAGCAAGAATGATCCGCCTCCCATTTTTCCATTTTTGCGAAAAGTGATTTTACCAGTTTCACTAACTCATCCGAGGTATGCCCCCCTCTTCACAGATTTCGCAAGAATGAACTTTGTTCTAAACATCATCTCTATACTCCTCACAACAGTTATGACAGATTAACTCTGAGGAATAATACCTTTGATATTGAGCATTGAAAGCTATATGAAACTGCTCCAGGGAGGAGATGATAGCAGGGGGCAAGGAGTGATACCACTCACGAGCATCTCCCGCTAATGAGAACATGAAAATATTCAATAATACATCCTCATGATGTATCTCCCACTAATTCATGAGTTCATGAAGCTCACAAAGATGCTCTGCAGGGTTGTCCTCTTTGTGCTCTCTAAATATGGGCAAAAAATCACCCCATTCATCCATAGTAGGAATAACATTTGGAAAACCAAGAACATAGGAGAAATTAAAAGGAAAAAACCTCTGATCCAAGATTATTTCCATATAAAAAGAGTGGATTCACCACTAGATCCTTTAATCATGGAGTCGCTAGGTGAATGATATTCAGTTTGAATGTGTCTAGTATTTGTTCACCATCAAAGACCAGATCTGATCATTGTAAATCTCCCAGGGAACTTTCAAGCTGAGAAAGAAGCTACTAAAATCATTCTCGAGAAAAATTCTTTGTGTCAGCTTCGAGTGTGCTAGAGGAAGCCACAATTGAAATAATGGAGTTGACATAGTGGATTCGTCAGGTGCAAGTACAATATTCAATGGTTATGATATCTGACACACCTTCAGAATCAGAAGCTCTTTGTCATTCTATCTTAGAGAAATTTCTTCAATTCATTCCCTGACAATGATGCCAAAAATGTTAGCACTAGAAGTCACCTTCATATTGCATAAAAGGTAAGCCCAGTACCCATTAGTTTATGTGAGTGTAATTGAATTTTAAGAGGTCAAATGGAGAAGACTCAATCATAATAACATTATAACTCAGAAATGTAGACTAGCATGCAGAAGCAATTGAGGTCTGCAATCAACTTCAGTCAGTAAGTTGGAGTAAGGGTGAATAAAGGGAAGACTTTAGTGAGGAGAGTGTAGAGGTCTATCATGGACATTAGGTCTTTGAGTAGCCTAAGGAGGAAAAACTTAAACACAAGACCCTCTTGAATTCAAATCTCAAAGAAACTGAAAGAAATTATAACAACATTATAATCAAACATTCATCATAATACAGTCACAACAATCCATGTGAATCAGTTAATCATGAAATCTCTTAGTATCAAAGGCAAATAAGATGAAGTAAGAAAGATGACTTAGATTAACCAAGATGTCTAAAAAACAAATACAAAACTAGAGAACCAGTTTTCTTCATCAAAATATTACAATAAAAGGGATCCTAGATCAACCGTTCGACCTTAACAAAATATCAAAACTGCCTATATATACTAAAAATGTTGCAACCACCAGGAATGTGATCGGACCCCTGGCATTCAAATTTTTCAGTCGGTGCCTACTCTGTCAAACTGTGTAGGACTTCTCATGTTAGATGAGAACCATGCATAGTTTCGTGATTTATAGGAAAGTATGTCCATAAGGAAGCTTCGGATTGACAGTCTTCCTTCACATCCACTCTTAGCCTTCTTTTCATTTATGGAGTGAGTTGAAGTTTCAACCACCATCTCTGTGTCCATTAACTGATATCTCCTTGGGATTGAGATCAGGTCAGGTAACCAAGGGATGACTACTTGTTGCGATTAAATGCAATGCTAAATGAACATACGAACTCAGGGCCATTGGTTTGATCAAGATATGTGGTTGGGACAATTCTTCTATTTGAGGTGCAGCCGCTGAAGTTTACCCGTTCACCAATTTTGGGATACATAAGATCTTGCATGGAGACAATGCCAAATTTGGTGCTTTAAGAGCCTTGGACATGGAGCAGAGGATGATCACACTGTGACTTTGGCCTTACTCCAATGTGACCTTGGGCTATGACCCGACGCCTTATCCCAAATGGTATTTTAGGATTTTAAACTTAGGGAGTCTTCACCTCCCCTACTCTAGATTTTTCGATGCTCGAGTTGGAAAAATCACCTGTTCAGACCGATGACCAGATCGTTTTTGTGATCGACGACTATGATTGCTTCTTCAGAACTCCAAATTATCCATCTCCATGAGATGAGCACCAACCTTTCCTTCTAGACCCGCCTTCCATAGGACCTCAGGCTGTGACCCTGGGCCCACTCTCCGAGTGCTTCATGAACTCGCGCTACGGGAAACTTGTGCATTTCTCCCAGCAAACCTCTGATTCATGAAACTATGAATCCGTTGATCTATTTCCACGTGTTGTTCTGGATTGGACGGTCCATCTTTACTTTACACTTCATGCTTCAGGACTCCGGGACCTTGACACTTCAGCGGCTTCGACACTTCTCATTTCAACACTCCTTAAGCTCATTCCCATGAACCTTCAGATCAGCTGCCACCTGTCCCCTAAAATTGGATGGATCGCGCTTATTTTGATCTTTAGGATTTTGGACCTTTGACGATTAAATTTAACATTATTTCAAACTCCTGATTCTCATGATAATTTTCCATCGTTGATCTCTCCCAATGAGATCTACGCCCCATATTTAATATTTTCTCAATCTTGAACTCGAGCCTTTACTCTGGCGCTAATATTTGAGAAACTTCAGGTTTCTGAATGCCTGCACGTCGTTGATCTGATTTGCCTGATTTTATCTCCTCCCTTGGAAGATAAAATTGTCTTCTTGCTTGATTCAAGTCCAGAATAAACTGCTCTGAACACTGCACTTTGATGTTCCTTGTTCAGACCACGAACTTGGACAAGCTTCTTAATTCTTATCGAATGGTATCTTGACCTCAGATCTATATTTGAAAATATCTTTTCATCCTTTAATTGATCAAAGATATCATCAATACTTGGCAGAGGATACCTGTTCTTTACAGTCACTTTATTCAACTCTCTGAAATCAATGCAGAATCTCAATGTCCCATATTTCTTCTTTATGAACAAAAATGGGGCACCCCAAGGTGACACAGTTGGGCGTACATACCCCTTCTTTAGAATTTATTCAAGCTTCATTTGCAACTCCTTCATCTATGGTGTACTCATTTTGTAAGGAGTCTTTAACACTCAAGTTGCTCCAGGCATTAAATTTATAGAGAAATCAATATCTCTCTTTGGGGGTAGTCCCGGTACCTCCTTGAACACATCTTCAAAATCTTCCAAGACTGCATGATCTTCCAAATTTGGCACCTTATCTTTACGTGCCTCTTCCATATGAGATGCAAATATTTGACACCCTTTTCTGTAACATTTCTTCAGCTGCAATGCTGAAATTTCTTTGATGGTCACTGCCCTGGGAATTCCTTGCACTTTCCTTAGGTTCCATTCCTCATCCAAGCAAGTAAATGTATTGTTATGACATTTTAGGATATCATGATGTTGGTCCAACCAATCCATCCCAATTAGATAGTCATAGGAACCTAAAGGAAATATGTTCAAATATTCCCTAGTGTTCAGTCCATTCATGTCCATAATACATGAATTAACCATCTCATTAACTTTTCTTTGGCTCTGGTAGCCAGCTGCACCAACCAAGATTTTTCATGCTTGCTTCTTGGAAAATGAAAAATTTCCACCATCTTAGGATCTATATAATAATGACTAGCTCCTGAATCAATTAAAATAGAAATGGTTTGGTTGTTGATCATACCTTCCACTTCAATCATATGTGACTGATACTATTCTTTCTTGTTTTCCAGGGATGCATAGATCCTTGGTAAATTGCTTCCCATGTCCTCCACTATTTCAACTTGTTGTACATTGTGAACAATCCTCATTTTTTCACCTCTGTGAGGACAATCTCTGAACATATGGTCTCCTTTACAACCCTAACATTGAATATGTGGTTTCCTTTTCCTTTGACCCTCCTATATCAACCATTCTGGGTTCTCTAGAAGTTAATTTTCCATGAGTATTATTTCTGAAGAATGTTGGCTTAGTTCCCTTCTTCCTCTGATCCATCTTGAATTTCTTTTTGTCTTCCCAAGATTTTTGGAAAGTTGGCCTTGATTTTTTCTGATCATATAGGAATTTAGCTCGCCTTTATGGTCTCCTCCAATGTCTTGGGATCATCATACTGTATTTTTTCATTGATGAATGATGGAAATCCACTCAAATACCTATGAATCTTAATTGTCTCATCCTTGATGAAGGAAACATACTTCAATAGTTCTAAAAATATTCTCTCATATTCATCTATTGTCATACTCCCAAGCTTGAGTTCAAAGAATTCTTTCATTTTCTTGTCATAGTATCTCTTAGTCAAGTATTTCTTCTCAAAATACTTCTTGAATTCCCTCCAAGTAACACTTTTCTCTTTAATGTGTTGCACCTGCACAATATGATGCCACCACATGGATGACTTTCCCTTGAGTTTATAGATGGAAATTCTTCCTTCTGCATGAGATGAATAATTATGCAATTGAAAATACTTTCTCATGCCCAGTAGCCATGTCTCTACATCTTCATCCTTCTTGTGCTCACGATCAAATGTAGGAGGTTTGATTTTATTCATTTATCCTCGTAGCTCATCCACCCCAGAGTTCTTATTATTTCTAACAGGGGATGGAATTGAGCTAATATGTGCTCTCTTATTGGAATGCCTTGGGGAGTGATGGTGATGTCTGCTAACACTTCTGTTTTTTCTCTTCTCATCAAGAGACCTATGACTTCCTAATTTGCTTGAGCCACTCTCCTTATCCAATTTATTTTATATTATGTTCAAGATCTGCATTAACTTCATGTTGAAGTCCTCTTGTTGCTCCTTGGCTCTCATAATCCTTTCATTATTAGCCTTATGGCTTTGGACATGCTTCCATAAATTTTTAATCGTCTCAGCCATATTCATGTTTTCATCCCTTCCTTCTCCATGTCCATTAGATTTTGTTCCTTCAATGCCCAAATGGAAATCCATCCCTCTGATCTCATCTTCTTGGTTGTAAATCCCCTGTGCCTCTTCCATTCCTCTAGACTCTGTGTTGATCCTAATCTGACCTAGTTGTTGTTAACTCTGCAAAATGTGCAGCCAACAAAACTTTGTCAGGCTAACTAACTCAACAATTTCATGAAAAATATGAACCATTATGGTTCAAATATATATTAGAATTCTTTCTTCTGATTTCCTACAAAATTGAATGCCTAGATAAATTTTCTGGGTGTATATTTAGATTCCACTTTCCAATGCCTGCTCCCATGCTCAATTCCAAGTCTTGAGAAGAAAGTTATGTTTATTTGAAAAATGCCCATTAATTTTTTTTGTTCACACTTCAACTTGGCACAAATCTGCACTGTAATCATGCATTTTTGTACCTAATCCATTGGATTTTTCATAGGATTTCAATTGGGTTTCTTCACATGCATATTCTGGACACTCTGTCCAAGTTTCACCTTTTTCCGGGTTGCGAGCTGTTACTTACAACCTGCTGAAGTTCTAGGTCAATTTGTGTTTTTGGTATCGAATGCTATAGGTACATTATTTTACATATTAAATGGTTTTAACATTTCCAAAAATTTAATTGAGCTCTAGTACTGGCTTCTATGGTTCAATATATTTCCATTGACTTCTCCTATGCCTCAATCTGATTCCGAAGCAGAAAGTTATGGCTCTTTGAAGTTAGTTGGGTCTTAAAATTTACCCTCCACTGTTTGAGTTGTAACTTTCTCATAAAATATCTGTTTGACAAACAATTTACACCATTAGAAATCTCTCTCTGAGCCATTTTATTTGAGCTATAGTGATAGAGTGTACCTTGATATACTATGTTCTCATGTTTTTTTTCGTTTCTAAAAACGTTGTTAAGGGCCTAAAAAACGCATTGCAAAAAGATGACATTCAAATGATATAAAATGTCATAGAAAATTGATTGTTTTACACACCTATAACCACTCTGCATCACTTCTTTGTCATGCCAATAACTAGCTTGCACTAATTTTGTGTCGTGTGCCAATATCCATCCCGCATAGTTTTGGTTCTTGCACTATTACCTGTTGCGCACAATTTTTGTATTGTGGGTTGATACTCCACGTGCATTTTACTTTATACATTGCTCCATGCCAAATTTTAGTACACCCCCACCGCACACCAATAATCTGCGCGTACCATTAAATAAATTGTCGCGTGACAATATATACCCACATTCTACATGCACTAACAAAATTCCTCTACACTCTGCCAATACTGCACACACCACGTGTGCCAATATTATGTGTGTGCATACCCTGCAATGCTCAATTTAGCGCGCGCACCCACACATCAAATTTTTTCCTCGCAACACCAAAATTTAGAACGCATACCCACACACCAACATTTTTTCACGCGACGCCAAAATTTAGCACACGCACCCGCACACCAACATTTTTCCGCGCGGTGCCAAAATTTAGTGCGCACAACCGCACACCAATATTTTTCCGCGCGGTGCCAAAATTTAGCACGTGCACCAGCATGCCAATATTTTTCCGCGCAGTGCCCAATTTTTACATATCACATGATTTTTTTTACTATGCATCATGCATTTTTAGTGCACCCACCAGCGCACATTCATTTTTATGTGCATCAATTCCTCGTGAATTCCACTGCAAAAATTGGGGATTTTTTCTTCTAACGTTTTCCCCAATTTACCATAGGCATTTTGCAACTATGAAATTTGATCAATTTCACCTTGATAACACCAATTCAACCTCTGTAAAAACAAATCGTTGTGGGTTGACATTTCTAGAATGAATTTTTCCAAAACTCAATTCACAAATTGGAAATTGTTAATTACTAAATTCGCTCCATCTGTCATGGCTTCACTATAACTTCAAATTCGACCCATTATAGGTTTGAATTTTTCTACAAAAGATATTAAATCAAGAATATCTCACCACTTGGCCAAATTTCTCAATTCTCCCATGAATTTAACAACAGAAATTGGGGATTTTTCCCAATTCTACGTTGTTGCTTCTAAAGTTTACCATGGACGCTCAGTAACTTGAAATTTAGCCACTTCGAAATCAATCCTCTGTGAAATTTCTCTTCAAATCAACTTGCTCAGCTCATCTAGGCTTAGTTTTGAAAAATGAAGCTCTGATACCATATTGTAAGATCCCCGACCACCCATGTTGAGGCATGCTACACAAGAGAACATTTTTGTTCTCTCTGCAAAACATACTGTAACATACCCAACATCCAACTGAGCTATGCCACATAAATTTTTCGAACTACACACAATTAAAACATATACACAAAGAACTATTGTGGAACTTTTATATAAAACATAAACAGAAAAATGCATTCTGTAATTACACAGATTCATTTTGAAATAACAGTAAACACATACATACAAAATATACAGGAAGTACCCATAACTATAAAGACAATTATAACCACACATTGGATAAACCCACAAAATAAACACGTAAATAATAATGCAACATGTAAATTTATGACACAGTTGACACTTATCTTGGTAATGATATCACCAAATGTGTGAATACCTTCCACGAACCTTCCAGCCTTAGACCACACTGCTCATCACTCTCAACAGTGAGTCACCCCCGAGTTGGGACTAAACTCCACTCAGGTAAACGAATTCCTAGCTAGGATAATGAATCATAGACAATAGTAAAGACTCTGGCATAGGTTCCCACTCAAACTAACAGCCTGCAATCCCTCATTCCCCACATGCCTATCCCACCCCAGGAAGTGTGCCCCTTATTTTCTCAACAGTCCTTCGGCTGTTCCACTTCCTTTTCAGGCTTCAGCAATAGGCCAGATAGGAAGTCTCAGAGCCCTTTAGTTTTAGTTTAGCACCTTCAGGAAATCAATTCCCAACAATTCCCTCACCTAGAGAGGAATTTATTATGGACCTGACAACCCACCTCTTCAATATCCCATGGGCTTAACAATCTGCTTCTTCAGTCCAGCTCCCAAGCTAACCAGCTACACAAAAAAGTATGGCTATGGATATAGGTTCAGGTACAATGACATGAAGGTACAAAAGATAGCTCAAGAATGTGTGAATTCTCATGGATGATTAACTGGATGACCGAATTATGGGAGGAATGATGGAAAGAATCCTCGGAAATGAACTAAGTCCAAACAATATGTATACATGTCCCCAACTTGACACTTGTCATGTTGGGAGCTACTTTGGCCCACTTTCCCCCATCTTTATAACTTAGGATGAAATAATTATCCATACTTTATACTTTAAGAAATATTAATATAATATTCCTTTTTGGCTTAAGCTCCCTGGATTAGCCCCTTTTCCTTAACTTTTATCCCCACCCTTTCCCTAACTAGTGGAGTTTATTCGCCCATACTCTTTTATTGTGGTCAGTCTGTGCACAATGATTTATTTTATATTAATGCTGAGACATATACAAAAGTAGGCGCATTGGCCTTTAACATCTCGAATCTCCGTCCTATAATCACAAACTGGCTCACCAGCCTATAAAATAAAACATATACACAAAGACTCCCTAGCCTCAATATCACACACACTTAAGTTGTTGTGTGCGGTATCCTAGAATGTGCACACTTCCTCATTTTACTGCGCAGTACATGTGTGCACTATGCCATGAAAGGTGCATACAAAAATGATATCAAACAACTCACCATCTTAAGTAGATTTTCATTTACATTACAATTGAGTTCAACCTAGGGATATTACAACGGGGGAGAGGGAAAAT
>ML813009.1:191536-220663 GCA_009831015.1 Picea engelmannii | reverse complement strand
CCCAGATCGTGAGAGGCCAAGGGTTGTGTAAATTGGTAGTTGATTCAGAAACTGAACAACAAGAAGATAGTGATACGTCATTCCTTGAACAACGCGATCGGAGTATGATCTGTTGTACACAAAACCTCGCAAGTCCTTGGTACAACGACATTAGAAACTGTCTTCAACATGGATCAGCACCCCGTCACCTTAACCCTGCCAAAAGAAGAGCGTTGAGACTCAATTCTGCCTCCTTTCATTTAGTTAACGGTATAATGTTTCGTCAGAATTTTGATGGCGTACTGATGCGTTGTCTCGAAAAAGACGAAGCAGAGAAAGTTTTGCTCGAGTTGCATGCAGGAGAAGCTGGTGGTCACTTCGGTGGCAATACCACTGCTCATAAAGTCTTAAGAGCCGGTTATTACTGGCCAACACTTTTTAGAGACGCTCACGCCTTGTGCCGAAAATGTATTATTTGTCAGAAAGCGTCAGGGCGATTGCAAAAACCAGCCTTTCCCTTGCAGCCCGTTACAGTCGATTCTCCTTTCCAGCAATGGGGCCTCGATATCATCGGTCCTATTAACCCTCCATCCTCACAACAGCACAAATACATTGTGACAACCACTGATTACTTTACCCGATGGTCTGAAGTCGCCGCGCTAAAAACTGTGAACACAAGTCAGGTGATCGCCTTTTTGACCTCGCATATCATTACCCGTTTTGGCATACCTGATTGTCTAGTCTTCGATAACGCTTCATACTTTTCTTCTCTTGAAATGAGTGAGTACGCCTTGGAAAAAGGAATAAAGCTGAAGTACTCCGCTAGTTATTACCCCCAGGGAAACGGCCTAGCAGAGTCAACAAACAAGAACTTGATCAATATTATGAAGAGAACCGTGGCTGAAAATCACAAGAACTGGCACAACGCACTGCTGAATGCATTGTGGGCTGATAGGGTGACACCCAAAGATGCTATAGGTAATTCCCCCTTCTTCCTCGTTTATGGCAGAGAAGCCATTTTGCCGCCTCATGTTCTTCTTCCTTCCTCCAATTGTCACAAAAGGTTCAAGAAGAAGAATGTTCCCCTTTAGAGAGCCGTATCAACGCTTTGATGAAGTTAGAAGAAGTAAGAACCCAAACCAAGAGTAAACTTGATCAACATCAACAACTGATTAAAAGCTGGTTCGATTCTAATTATGCTTCTGATAGAAATTTTGAAGTAGGCGATCTCGTCTTAAAGTGGGACAAATCACACGAAGGAAAGGGAGAACATACTAAATTTCAAAATTTGTGGCTTGGGCCATTCTTGATTGCTAAAAAGTTGGGTCCTAGTTCCTTTCGTTTGCAGAGTCTTGAAGGACAGCTTGACACCTACCTGGTGAATGGCCAAGTCCTGAAAAGGTATTTTGCCTGATTTCTATTCTTGTATATTGTGTAAATATTTCTTTTGTTTTCATTTTTTGCCTTTGTTTTCGTTTTATGATTTGGATTTGATTGATCAGTTTGGTGTGTTTTTGTGTGTTTGAAACGTATGCATGCTTATACACTGAGTCATTCAAACATAGATCATAGAAAAATCTCTTCACTGAAATAACTCCTGAAAGATTGTACAAACATCAGTAATAGGTATCTCTGAGAATGATATTGGAAAATGTTGTTTGAAAGAAGTTTACTATCTCGGTCTCTAAGTGAAGCTCGTCATGGTTATCTTTACCTTTTTACGCTGTCCCTTTTCCGTAAAGGAATGACTCAAAAAGATGTCTCCCTGTCATAGCATGTTGTTTTAGAAATAAAACATTTCTAGAGCTGAATCAAGGACAGTATTATAAAATTCCGATGAGGTCTAAAAATATGATAAAATATTAAGACTTTTCAGCGTCACCCCGCTCAGCTATTTATAAAAGAAAAACAAAATAAAAATATTAATATGAGCTGTGGGAAGTGTTTGTAAACCCGCCGAGATACTGAACAGGTCCGCTGGCAGCGGGTAAATGCAAGCATGGCGCCAAGACAACTTCGCCGGGGTACTGAACAGGCTCGCTGGCAGCGAAGCAATGTCGGGTAAACGAAAAATCTATAAAATTATAAGAAACCTCTTCTAATGTCCTTTATTCTAATCTAGAGCTTCTTGACAGGATAAAGACGTCCGAGTGGGTTAAATGGCAACCCTGTCGAGGCTATGGACGCCTGCTGGCAGCAATGGCCATGCCAACAGTATTGAAGATTTTATCATAAAAATCATGACTTGCAGATCTTAAAGACTGTTATTAGTTTGCATCTTTTAAAACATCGCTGGAAAAGATAGTGGATGATGATGTAGTACAATTTTCGGTTGTTGTTTTGAGTTGAAATTTTTCTTTGTTGTCTAGTCCTGAATTCATTTTTTTTCTGACAAAGATAACTGCTTCGCCCAGCGTGTCGCCATTGTTGGCAGCCAATTACATTTTTTTATTTTACTCTAAAAAGCTGCCTACACCCCTTGTCTTCTAAACGACAAGTCATCGTCGCATTGTGCTTCTAGGCATTTGTTTCATTTTTGCGACGATTTCATTTTGGTTTCGCTACAGTTTTCACAACTGAAAGTGTGAAAACACCTCTTTCGTTGCTCTGACTGTCGTCATTTTTATTGATTTACTGAAAAACACTTGACCATTGGTTTATCACATCGTTGCAAAAGTTTCTTCAAACTATATCCATGCACTTTAATTGCGCAACTTGGTTTTTGATAAAGTATTGAAAATATTAAGTTATGAGTTATGTTTGATGACATAAAAGTCATAATTCCTTTTGGTTTTATATATGACATGATTCTTGACCTATCATTTTCATATGGCCATTAGTTGCAATATTTTACACTTTGATTATGCTAAAAACACATTGGCAACGCTATAAGTTTGATATCATAAGCTTGAAATGGTTTGAGTTTTGCAAGGCGCATTGATCAACCTTTGGGATTTTTGATTTTATGGTTTAAACCCTTGCTCGATACATTGCTTTGTGAGTTTGATACCACGTGGAACGAACTGTGTATTGATTCAATTTAATTAACATTGGTTTGGTACGTTTGAATGACACGATAGATCGTGGTTAATGCTGAACTTAGTGTTGATTTGGATTTAACACTTGGCGCATATGGTGGTGGTTCTAATTTGAATGAATGGCACATTGATATGATGATTCGCTTATTTGTTGGACGATACGAATGGTTTAAGTAATTGTGATTGTAGCAGCACTGTACGTGGTCATTAATACAATGCGTGGCAGTGGTAATCCCACCACCTCGCACGCATGTAGTTAATTCATGCATCTTTGAGTGCTGAATTGGTTAAACCCTATCGTTTTTGACCCTGTGCTTTGTTTCTTTAGCTCAAACCCTACCATGTACCGATGCCATGGCTCCTGTCGTAAGGGCAGAGCCCAATGGGTGCCAGGCCCTGCTGATGTTTGACGGTGCGTTTAACGACTTGAAAGAGTTCGGGTGGCTTGCTTTTATAAGGAAATTTGATGGTTACAACATCACTGTGGCTCGACAATTTGCATTGTCGTTTGATGGCTGTCGAGCCAAAGTTGGAGGTGTCCAGCTTGAAATCACTGAACAATTCCTCAGCTCGGCGACTAGCTTTCCTGTTACGGGACAAAAATGGTCCAAAAACTGCAAGGTTGACGATGTCCCGTGGACATTGTTATTTCAATCTCGGACAGTGGGCTCATGTGACAAAGGTTTTCCTGCGAGGATGTTGAAACCCCGCTGGTATGATCTCTTGATGATTATCAAGAAATTCGTTACGTGTGAAGGCAGGTATGGTTTTGTCTTCCTATTTCATCTGCGTTTATTAATGGTGTTTATGGGTTATGAGCTCAGTATGCCCCATTACTTGCATCGAAGCTTATTCAAAATGGCTAAAAGATACAAGCTCAGCCAAGCTGACACCAGCCTTTTTCATTTAGGTTTGATTAAGTTGATAGTGGTTTACGAGTTAAGGTTGCACGTTGATTGTTGGGCTGATTTCCTCAGCCGTAATCATTTCGAAGAGTCAGACCCTCCACAGGTTGACAAGCCCGTGGTAGCCGAGACCAAGCCTACCCCTGTGCCTTATAATATTTTACTACCTAAACTTGAACTCGACCCACCTACAAGTTTACCTATGGCTGTGACTAAGCGAGCTGAAGTGGATAAACCCATGACCAGAAGGCCGAAACCTAAGACTGGTACTAATGCTAGAGGAAAGAAAAATGCAAGACTGATTTTGCGCATGGTGAGGAATAAACCCAAGCCCCCTGTTAAATTAGAGCCTATCGCGGTCAGCGAAGACTCGGATTCTGAAGTGGAACGATTTCTCGCCGAGGAGTATCCTTACTCTGAGGGCTTGTGTAACAAACCCCCTTACGATTTCGTTAAAAACTTACCTCCCTGTCTGCGGGATAACCCTGATTTTCCTGGTATTAAACCATCCCATGAAACCCTCGGGGAATCGTCAAAACCCCCTTCTGTTCAAAATGCCGCTGCACCTTGTGATCAGTGTGGATTGTGGTTAGAGAGATATTACTTGGATGTACCTACGTTACAGTCCAGAATCCACGATTTGGAAAGTCAAGTGGCAAAGCTCACTGACCAGAAGGCGAAGGTCCAACCCAACGATAAGAAGCAATGAACTGCTGGGTCAATCCTGTTCAAGAATGTCGAATCTGCTACCGCTATTGTCAATTCAAAATTGACATAGTTTTAGCAACTGTGATGGTATAATCTCAACTCATTTATATTATACTCTGTGTACATATTTCACTTGCTCTGTTACATAGGCATGCTCCGCTGTACATAATTTTGTTACGGTTTAAGATTCGGCTGGATTTGTTTTCGATTCGATGGATCGTCAAGTAGATATGATTGTTCAAATTTAACTATAGTTGAATGCCTTGATAATAAGTGAAGTTGATTAAAATAGGCTGATTTTATGATACAGCCAATGGTACGATTGGAATTGGTTATGTTTTATCTGAATGTAATTGATAAATGGTTAAATCTTCTTTCAACATCTTCGACCAAAACTGATGTTGTTATGATACGATTTGCAACTAATTTGATTCTCATTAGTTGTTTGGATTGGATTTTGTTCAGATAGCGTTTCTATAATTACATTGATTGGTGTCGGTTATTGCCCAGTTCATGGATTATGTCGATTTTATTGCATCTATGTCCATTGACTGTGTGAAGATTTTTGAGTCAATATGGTTTCATCCGATTATAATGGAAGTTATTTGCGCATCGTGTTTGTAATTAAGAGATATCAATCTGTTGTTGTGATTAAAATTGGTAAATGATAACCATTGTTTTCGGATTATACCTGTGAAATGCTTGAAACCCAGCGAACGAATCCTGTGATTAGATTTTATGGATTTAGTTACGCATGAAATCGTGACAAGATTTCTATATTGGCAGTGAATTTAACGATATGAATCCTATGCAAATCGTTAATAATTGTATCTCATACGATTTGGTTTATCATCGATTATATTCATGAAACAGTTTTGTTAAGGTTTGATTCAATCTTATGTTAATTGGAAAATAGAGCACTTCTACTCAGTCCCGATTGTATCTTGTTTAATTTAGTTTGATTTAAAGGATTATTTTTATTCAACCGTTTGATTATTAAAAGATCATTTGATTCAATTTGATTTGATATCTGGTCTTGTTTACTATTCTAGACCAACTACAGAATCAGAAGATTCTGTAGCTAAGTCTATAGAAGTCATTTTTTTATTATTATTTTCATAATAAAATACTCCTCTAACTTGATCTTTGTGTCTAATACAGGCAAAGTCAAATTGGTAATGGATATGAGGAGCAGTTGGAAGATATCTTAAGGATTTCATTTGCATTTTTAGTTGCCTAGTTTAAGGGATTTTGGGGATTATTCCCAGATTGTATAAACTTATTTGAATTTATTCACAAGGAGGTTTTACCTTGTGAGGAACCTATATAAACCTATGGTTTTGTAATAATCGATCATCCTCAGTTGTGGGAGAACAAGGATATAGAATTTTGATTCAGACTGGAGCAGAATTGGTGTCTTGTCATAGCTTTTGCTTTTCAATATATCAACATTTCGTTCCATGTTTTGTATATCATATTGTTTATGATTTAGTATTACTTTGCTATCTAAATCAAATTCAAGTGATATAATTTTATTTCTGTTATCTATACCTTGTCTCTTCCAAATAGTTAAAGGCATAACAGTTGTAGATTCTATTTGTGGATGATAGCTTTGTCTTCTTCATGAATTGAATTGTAATATATAAATTTGCTGCACAATAGGTTTTCCTTTTGCATGAATTTATAATCAGAAAATTGTTATGATTTCTTTTATGTTTTGTTTGTCCTGCAACATACTTCAGGAAGCATTATAGTTGATCCTTTGCGAGAAGCTTGAGGGGTAAATGGTGTGAATTTCTTCCTCCAATCATCTTAAGAAGCAATCATACGCAGGACAGACCTGGAGCGTTTCCAGGTTAATCAGTGTAGTTTACTGTTTTTATTAAGTAATTTAATATAGATTTAATCTTAATATTAGATCGTTTAATTTCAGTAAGTTATAATTAGATCGTTTAATTTCAGTTAATTTTCTTTCTTAATCATAAATCATAAAATCAAAAAAGAGTTATCTTGGCTGTCTCCGGGCAGCGATCACATTAGTTTCATAGGTTTTAATCAAATCTGTAGTTTGTCCATATTGTACATTTGTGAATAAGGAATATCATAGCTGATAATTAGGTAGTTGATTTGAGTTATTATAATCATAGTTAGTATCTTGTATATAGTAGTTAGTAGATTGTAGTTAGATTAGTGTAGTTAGTTTAGTTTGTTTTATTAGTTTCTAGTTTCCCTTTTAGATTTCTTAGCTCAGATAATTTCTCTTTGGTTTCCATACGAGACCTTAGGGCGGCCAACGGAGCCGTTAAACTCGTCAGGGTGGTCCATTCCAAACGGCTTGGGTTATTAGACAACCCCGGACCGATTCCACTCTCTTAATTGACGGACGGTCGATTTCGCCCGTCAACACAACGACAAGTAATATTTATTATATGATCAATAACAACCTTTTACATCATGGATTCATGGCTATTCATACATTCGCATTACTAGAAGGTAGTTGCAACTACCATAACTACCTTGGTCAATCAACTCGACCAATTGATCAACCAACCCAAATATCTAGTTGATTGAGCTTTATAATCGATTAACTCTTTTATAATTAGTTGACTCATAAGCCTAGTTGAGTAGTTGACTAGGCCCTCCAACATCTCCCACACCCTCAAAACCCCCTTCATCCCTAGGAAGGGGGAGTTTGGAAAGCATGCAAAATTTCAAAATTACATTAAAAATTTGTAGCAAGTACAATTAAGGTTTTTCCATCTGAATGTTGGTTGTCTATGCTAATTCTTTTGGCATGGCTCACTGACTGGTCAAGGCGTTGGGGCTGAAAATTTTATATTTTGGTCTTGGAGGTGATGTTGGTGATGCCTACTACGAGGGTGAATCCATAGCAACTTTTGTGCGAGTGTTGTAAATGTGTGGGGCTATCTGTGATTCGAAATTGATCTTTTAAAGACTTGATTAAGTTTTAAGCATGAGTTGATTTACCATTTAAGAATTAAGAGAAGAAGAAGATTTTAATGAAAGAATGTTGCATCCATCATAAATAATGCAGATAATAAAATAAACACTAATAACAACAAACCATAACGCCAAGATTGTTAACAGAGTTCGGCAAAGTTGCCTACGTCTCCGGGTTTTGTCTCAATGGGGAGGCCTCTTTATTAATTCTTCAATGCTCTCAAATTACATCAAAAGGATCTCTCACTGGTTCAGTTGTGTTCTTCTTGACCTTAGAAATTTATTGCAACTGATGGCATTGAAAAAAGATGACTATTGCCTCAGGAAATGGCCTTCAAATTTTTGCTAATTCTCTAGTTTTCTCTATATAAATAAATTGTTTCTTCATTAATTATATGGTTTTAAGCATGTGGTCGAATGGCTACACCTTTTGCTTAAAAAGAATGAGGTTGGGGGGTCGAATCCCAACCTCCCACCTTTCTTGTGCTGGAAATCTGCGCTTGATACCATAATATATGGTGTAGGGATTCGACATATGATTAAAATAAACCGTATACAAACTTTTTGACCCACTTGGCATATAAATCGTGGCATATAACATGAAATTTGTGTGTTTTTTTTAATATACTTTATAACCATATGTCCACCATTTCAATATTTCGATCCACTTTTAATGGTTTAAAAGATATGGTTTTTAATACCATATGATATATGGTATAACGTGGCATCACTTTTGAAAGGTGCATATCATATGGTTGAATAACCATATTACCATATCTTATGAAACTTTGGAAATGGCATATCCTGGCAAATAAGTTTTAATATGGTGCACCATTTAATATGGTTGTATAACCATATTATAACCAACAATAAATAAAAATGTCACAATATGAAGTTTGGATCAAACATGTAAAAAGTCAATAGTGAAAGGGTGATGTGGCAGTGGCAGAAGATGACATGTGGCAAGTGGATAGGCAGACACGTGGTAGGCGCTGGTGACTGGATTGGTATGTTGGCAGGTGATTGTGTTGGTGACCTAGTTGTACGGTCCAATCAGATAGTGCCACGTGGCCCAATCCAATGGTGCCACGTGGCACCCTGGATTAGGCCAATAAGGATCAAGTAACCGAACGGATCAAAAAATAGAGTCTGTATGCAAAAGTTATCACAATATGAAGTTTGAGTCAAACAGGGAAAAATTCAATAGTCAAAGGGTGATGTGGCAGTGGCAGTGGCAGAAAATGACATGTGGCAGGTGGACAGGAAGACACGTGGCAGGGGTTGGTGACTGAACTGATGTGTTGGCAGGTGACTATGCTGGTGATTTGGCTGTACAATCCAATCAGACAATGCCACGTGGCCCAATCCAATGGTGCCATGTGGTACCATGGTTTAGGCCAATAAGGACCGAGTAACCGAGTTCAAAAGTTGGTCTATATGTCCACCTATAGTTTCAAAACTGAGACCTCTTCAAACGCCAACGACCTCAACCAAATACACGTTTTTAATACCATATGATATATGGTATAACGTGGCATCACTTTTGAAAGGCGCATATCATATGATTGAATAACCATATTACCATATCTTATGAAACTTTGGAAATGGCATATCCTGGCAAATAACTTTTAATATGGTGCACCATTTAATATGGTTGTATAACCATATTATAACCAACAATAAATAAAAATATCCCACAGTCATTGAACAAGTCACACTATGCCATAGTGGTTAGTGTATTTGGTTGAGGTCGTTGGCGTTTGAAGAGGTCTTAGTTTTGAAACTATAGGTGGACATATAGACCAATTTTTGAACTTGGTTACTCGGTCCTTATTGGCCTAAACCAGGGTACCACATGGCACCATTGGATTGGTCCACGTGGCATTGTCTGATTGGATTGTACAGCCAAATCACCAGCATAGTCACCTGCCAACACATCAGTTCAGTCACCAACCCCTGCCACGTGTCTTCCTGTCCACCTGCCACATGTCATTTTCTACCACTGCCACTGCCACATCACCCTTTGACTATTGACTTTTTCCCTGTTTGACTCAAACTTCATATTGTGATAAATTTTGCATACAGACTCTGTTTTTTGATCCGTTCAGTTACTTGATCCTTATTGGCCTAATCCAGGGTGCCACGTGGCACCATTGGATTGGGCCACGTGGCACTATCTGATTGGACCGTACAACTAGGTCACCAACACAATCACCTGCCAACATACCAATCCAGTCACCAGCGCCTACCACGTGTCTTCCTGTCCACCTGCCACATGTCATCTTCTGCCACTGCCACGTCACCCTTTCACTGTTGACTTTTTACATGTTTGATCCAAACTTCATATTGTGATAACTTTTGCATACAAAATCTGTTTTTCGATCCGTTTACACTGCCAAAAAGCTTGCGACGAGCACTTTGTGATCATGTTGTTTTCTTGAGCATTTGAAAACTTTGATTTTTAGGTCTTCCTGGATCCATTTTGGATCATGCCTCTCCACTAAGACTTTTTGGTCGTCCTAAGGATATTAACTAGTCATCAAGTGCGATGTAGGCCACCCCAGTTGTTCTTTGTCTTTAAACTATGTCATGTGCACCTGTATCATCAAGATCAATTGCAAAACAACCATGACAACTGACAACATATTGTTAGCCACTTGTACTCTTTCACATCTTATTGAAGCCACTACCATCCATGTTGAAAACATTAGCAGTGATAACATCAGAAATATGACTGCAAATGAGCTAATATGTTTGTAGTACTTGCACGACATTAGTTTATCTGGAAGCAAAGTATGATTGAACTTCCATTCTACAACCATCGCATGTTCATGCTTAAGATCAATTGTTTGATTTGACACAATTATAGGTGTGTTGCTTGCATAAGTTTCCTTCCTTAATTGTTCCATTGTTTGAAGAGATTGATTTGCTTTTAAGTGATGAGCATGTACACCATATCCATTGTCTACTTTGATTAAGTGATATTGATTATGCTCCCTGTAAAAGATTGCTTTGTGATCATACAAATAAGGATTACCTGAGACCATTCCACATTCATTGAGTGACACCATTTCATACGTTACCTCATCCACAAACTTTAACGAAATTGCAAACTTTAAAGTGCATTGCTTTGTTATGTGCAATTTATGATTGTTGCTTATCCGTTTAAGTGGGTAAGGTTTATGATGCATCTTACTGTTTAATCCCAATTGTTTAACCACTTCCTCTGAAATCAAGTTAGACTGAGATCCACTATCTATCAATGTATCGATCTTAGTGTGTTTTATTATCACCCTTATGTGAAACAATTTGCATGTAGAATCATATCCATCACCAATTTTACCTGTCAAACCAACTCTTGTGATCTTAGTCTCATCATCTGAATCATATCCCAAGTCTGTTGTTCGTGTTTTTTCTACCACTGTTTGCCTCCCTTTCCTCTCTTTGAACCATTTTGGTCTCTTCTCGGGATGCAATTTCCAACAATGGTCATCATCATGCCCTTGTCTCTTGCAATGTTTGCAAGAGAGCTTATCTTCCCTTCTTGTCGTTGAGTTTGATTTCTTGTCATTCTCCTTCCTTTTGTCCTCTTTCCTTGAAGATGATTCCCTTGATACACCAACTCATGTTTTCCCTTCTTCAATGTATGTTGCTTGAACAGAAAATTCATCATCATTAGTAGGTCCAAACATAGATACAATGTTATGAATATGTGAAGGTAAACCTCATAAGAGTTTCTTGGGTATGTAATGAAGTGTTTAACATTAATGCCATCTTACGAAATCCATCTGTGTATTCTTGCATTGTTTGTCCCTTTCATAGTTTAAGACCTTGTCATTCAATTAAAGCCTTCTCTTTATAACCCAAAGGATAAAATTTCTTTCTAAGTGAAGAAACAAAATCTTGCCATGATGGAAATACATTACCCACTTGTTGCGTTCCATTTTGCAACTTACTCTACCACCAGATGAGTGTTGTGCCTGCAAGACGAAGCGATGTCAATTTGATCCGAGTTGCCTCATCCTTGATTTGTTGCATACTGCAATAAACTTCCATCTGTCTAACCCAATTATCAAGCCTCTCAACATTAACTTCACCATCATACATGGGTAATTCAAATTTCACATCAATCTTAAGTAAAGTCATATCATGTTTATGTTTATGGGAATGTTTTCTTGTGGTGGATTTTGAACTTGTACTTGAAGAAGAAGAAGTTGATGGAGAAGAAGGAGGTTTAGTAGGATCCTCTCCTTCTTCACTTTTTTCTTGTTTAGAATATTCCCCTTGGAAAGGCCTCTTCCATTCCAAGTAATCCTCATATAATACTTTTACCATCTCAGACATGGCGAATAAATTTTTTTGCAACTCGATCTTGTTCTGAGACATGACTTCTTTTGATGCCATCTCCTCACTTTGAGAAGTACTCTTTCTTGATCCAATCTTTGGATCCCCTTCTACAAGATTTCCTTCACCACGATTCAACTTTTCTCTGATAATCATGCAAACTCAAAAACCAATTGTTGGTTAATTCTTCTTCTATACTATTTGAGTTATTGACCCAAGGTTCATGTCTTTAGGGTTCAACAAAGTCTCTAAAACTATCGGTCCTCCTGATAAACCAAAAGGCAACACAACACACAAAATGTGTTGCGCAGTCTCACCCGAGATAGCTTTAATGGGTCGCTGCAAGACTCGGGTGTTTACAGCCTAGGATTGAGTATGAGGTATGAGAGCTCGACCATTGAACCATTATTAGAACTGGTAAATGTAACATATTATTATTCACAACTATGCAGTAACTCTAGCAGCTTATTCCCTTAATAGCGCAACCATGTTTCATAGGCAATATAATAACTCATGCATTCATTAAGCACAACAAATAACTACTGGAAAGAGGATAAAGATATGCATGCATTCATCACATTACATAAATATTACTATGGTTCACCCCCTCCTGGGCTATTTCCACAAAGATTTGGCTCTTGGCTCTTTTATTATGATAGTTCTGCATCTACAGTGTCGCGTTCTTACACCTCTTCTCAGATGGGTAAGATCTATATGAGGCGAACTAGATCGCACCAGGATCCTCAGCCTGTGATCTAATCTTCAAGATCTACCTTCTCTCCTCTCCCCTAGCTCAACAACTTACAATATAGTTCATACAAAAAAATGTTACATATCGCATCCGCTCATGTGTAGCTACAATACTCAAGAACTGATTATATGTCGAACAATCCAAAAACCCGAATACTAACTAAATCAGAACAACTACAAAATCAATCAACTTTTTATAATACCTCGGTATCGGTATTTTATACCTCTTTGGCTCTTAAGCCATTACAATATATTACCAAAACCCTAACCCTACTCACGTTAGGTCTTCCTCTCATGTGCGCGTGTTGTTCTTACTTTCAGCTGTCACTTTCCTTATGCATGCTTTCTTCCATGCATGCGTGTTGTGTTTCCTTCTAGTTGTTGCTTCACTCTATGCACATTTTATTTCCCCACGATCTTCCTTCTTTCCACTTCGGCCTACTGCCAACAGGCCCCCAACACTGACATGTGTCTCGTCTCGAGCCACCTAAGCTTTGTGTGTGTCTTCGATCTCCTCGGTGATTGTCTAGAACTTTTTCCCAAGCTCTGTTGCCTGTGCCTGCGCCTATGCAGTATTCTCCTTGAGTGTATCCACTACCTGAGTTGTTACTTCATCACTAACCAATTCCATGCATTCTGCCTGGGTTTGTGCCATCTGTGTCTTGGATTCTTCTGCTTGTGCCAAGACTTCTGGTACTCTCTCTTGCAACGATTCCATTTGAGCCTGCCGCCCTTGTTTATGTGTTTGTGTGATTTAGCTCTGCCTGCAATTTCTTCATTTCCTTCATTCCCTTGACGCATTCAGTAACTGGCATTGTCTTCTACCTCCTTTTAAGTTCTTGGATCACTGCATTGACCCTTTCTTCTTCCTTATCCCACTTTTGGATCTGTTGATCCTCCTCTAACTTAGTCCATAGTTGTGTTTCTTTATCGAACAAGTCCGTTGTTGTGTTGACCTGCTGCTCTATCTCCTGCAACTGTGTTGTTTCTCTTCCCGCTTGTTTCCATTTGGATGTCACTGTTGTCTTTCTCCTCTCTGAGTTTGTGTTTCTAACTTTGTGTGGCCTTTCTACCTCTGGCGCACTGCGCCCTCTTTGGTTCTTTCCCTTTTGGTTCTTTTTCACTATAATATATATAAATATATATATATATATATATATATTACTACGCGGTGGGTGGTCGATTGTCCTTGTACAGCTTCAGTCAACTCCCATTGATCATTCTTCTGAGTTCTATGCCTAATAAATCTCTTAACTGTATAGCTCCTCCATATGTGACAGATTTTACTTCATATGGTCCTAACCAATGCATTCTGAGCTTTCCTGGGTGTTGTAGCGATTTGTTGTCATACATTAGCACTAGATCTCCTTCCTTGAACGTTTTCTCCTTGATGTCTCTATCATTCCAAGCTTTGTCTCTTGCTTTCTAAACTTGTTACTGGAATATTTCCAAGATTTGATCTTCTTCCATGGTCGGTAACTGATTCATTCTCTCATGTACTGCGCCTCATTCTATCATTTGTGTGATCGCTGCTACGCGCAAACTTGGTACTAAAAATTCTAATGGCACCACTGATTCTTGGCCATAAACCAGTTTAAATGGTGTGTGCCCCATCAAATTTTTGCATGTAGTCATGTATGCCCATAATACTGTGGGTACTTTGATGTTTCAGTCGTCCCTATTGACGTTACAGATATTTGTCAGTGTGTTCTCCAAAATTTTGTTGAAGGCTTCCACTATGTCATTTGTTTGTGGATGATACGGTGTGCTCTTCTGGTGATGGACTTCAAAATCTTCATTCATAGCGTTAATGGTGTTGTTTATGAAGTGTGTGCCTTGGTCGCTCATCAAAACTCTTGGGCACCCAAATTGAGTGATGACTTGTTCAAACAAAAAGTGTGTTGTTGTTTCTGCACTGCAATCCTTTACTAGTGCGGTTTCCGCCCATCTTGTTAAGTATTTCGTCGCGGTGATAATGTACCTTGCTCCTTTTCTTTTGGCTAGTGGGTTGATTGGTCCCACAAAGTCTATTTCCCACTTGTCAAATGTATTTAATGTTACTTGTGGTCGTAATGACATCTCGTCTCTTGTGTTGGGTTTGCCTACCCTTTGAAAAACATCGCATGCTTAACAATATTCCTTTGAATCTCTGTGAATCGTTGGCCACCATAATCTTGCACGCAATACCTTCTGCGTGGTAGATTTACCTGCATAATGACCTCTTGTTATTCCCTCATGGGTTTATGCTAAAATGTGTGGTCTTTCATGCTCTAACACGTATCTTCGCAAGATGTTATCTGTGCCTATTTTGTATAGGTGTCCTGCAATTAGTTGATAGTCGGTCGCGTGGACTACCAAGTTTTTCTTTTGCACGGTGCTATATTCTTGCGGCGTGGTATCTGTACTCAAATACTGAATGATGTTTGCGAAGTATTCATCGGCGATCGGAACTGAAAATAACTGTGCATCCGTAAAGTTGTCTTCTAAGCTCGTAGGTTCTTCTCCATTGGTGACCCTTGATAGGTGGTCAGGTCCTGCATTCAATTTTCTTGGCTTGACTATTACTTCAAAGTCAAATTCTTGAAATAATAGTAACCATCGACATATTCTCCCCCACAACACTGGCTTGTTGACTAGGTATTTCAGAGCTGAGTGATCTATGAACATCTTAAAGTGGTTCCCCAATAAGTAATGTCTGAACTTCTGCAATGCGTAGACCATATCTAGGCCTTATATTTCGGTCGTGTTATAGTTTTGTTCTGAGTCTGATAATTTTATGCTCGCAAATGCTATCAGGTGATCCAAGTCTCCTGCTCCCGGTTGTGCCAAGATAGCTCCAAGTGTTATCGTTGATGCATCTACATGGACGTGGAATGTCTTCTCCCATTCTAGAAATACTAATATCAGCGCGATAACCATGTTTTCCTTAAAGATATCCAGACCATGTTGACACTCATCGTTCCACTGAAACTTTGTATCCTTTCTTAACAAATTTTCCATTTGTGCAGTAATCTGCGCATATCCTTTGATAAATTTCATGTAGTATCATGTGTGTCCTAACGTCGCTCTTAGATGATGGACTGTTTTTGGTGCTGGCAAGTTAACAATTACTGCAATTTTTGTAGGATCTACTATCAAACCTTGTTTGCATACTATATGGCCCAATAATATCATGAATGGTGTTCCAAATATGCATTTCTTTATATTCAGTGATATCTGACACTGTTTGCATCTTTCTAACATCATGCATAAGACTTCTACATGGTTTTTCAACAAGTTATAGATTATCCAATCATCTAGGTATACTTCGATAAACTGGTGGATGAATTCCTTAAACGCAGCAATGACTACTCTGGAAAATATTGCTGGTGCATTCTTTAGCCCAAACGACATGACTATGTACTGATAAGATCCCCATTCTGTCGCAAATGTGGTCTTGTATTTGTCCTCCTGTGTTATCTTAATCTGATGGTAGCCTGAGAATCCATCAGTGAATGAGTAAGATTCATGTCCTCCCACGCTCTCTAACACTTCATCTGTGAAAGGTGTAAGGAATGGGTCATGTAGGCATGCATCGTTCAACTTCCTCATGTCGATGCATATCTTGATCCCTCCTTGTTTCTTGTCCTGAACTACCATCAGACTTATCCATTCTGACTCCTCAACCGGTTCTATGATGTCAACTTCGAGCATCATGTCGATCTCAGCTTTGAATTTATGTTTATATATTGGGTTCAATCTATAGGGTCGTTGTAGTCTCGCTTCAGGTCTGAGTGGTATCTTCATTTCGCCTAACTCTCCGGCTATACCCTTCATATCAATAAATGTTGTGGGAAACAAGTCGTTGTATTCACGCAACAACTCTATGATTCTTTCCACCATTTTCTCATCCCAGTAACCTCCAATGCTCGCCATTTTGGGATGCTCGGTTGTCCCAATGTTAACTTTTTTTACTTTGATCGGCACAGAAATGACTTTTGATTCTATGGGTGGGCCTTCCATATCTCTTTCGCCTTCTACTTCTTCAATCTGAATATCGTGCGGATCATCTTCATCCAGTGATTCCTCCTGTACATGGTAACATGACAACAGTTCCTTGACTGTCTGTTTGTTCCGCTGTTGTTATTCTATGATCAATTCTACTTCTGGTTCTTTGATGAATATTACTCCTCTTATCTGTTGAAGGGTTTCATCTTTGTTGGGGTTCTCATGTTCGAATGAGAAAGTGATTGAAAATTTCTATTGCAATGTTGTCCAGGGCACAGTTCCCTTGCGCAATTCCTAGTTTGTATACCAATTCGATGGTATGCCCTCTAGGGTGTGTATGAAATGATGAGGCCATTCCTCTGGGGGTGTTAATTTCGACAGTGTTCTACACTTCTCCAAGTGTTCCGCTAGTGCTCCTTGTCCATCATACCTCTGTTGTTTGTTGTTTTTATGTTATGTTCCAAACCTTATGTGCAATAACCACTTACACTGGTACCAATGTGTAATTGTCTCTTTGTGTGTGCCCCACCATCTTGCCGGTGTGGCTTTTAATGCTAAATCAAGTGCCAGCAGTCTCTGATTTTCTAACACTGCATCTTCATACTGTGTCAAGAATGTTTCCAAATTGTTCATTCTGTGGAAACTGGGTGGTTCCCTAATTTCTGTGCCGACCCATCTTACTGCGCGGTCTATTCATGCAAATCTTCTCATGGATAATTCTTGTAGCCTCTGCTGCTAGTTTTCTAAACCGATGTCTGAATCTGTCGCACATGAAGTAATGCTTCACCAACTGAGTACCCCATCTGCAGTTGGATTTACGTAATCCTCATCGCGTGCAGTTGTTCTGTACAAATGGTTGATTTCCTCTAAGTCTAGGCAAGTAGGTTCTACAAACCTTTCCCCTTATTATGGATCTAATGGCGCGATGACCCTGTATTCTTCTGACTCAAATGTCATTTTCCTGGTCTTTAAGTTGATGATGTCCTGGTTGTCAAATGCCCAATCCAGACCAAGCAATGTCGGGTAAGGTGTTGTGTCGTCCACTATTTCAATAACTTCAAAATCTTCTTTAGTGCACACTCCATCTAGGTCGATTGTCACTCCTTTCAGTCTACCTATTGGCAAAACTCTACGTTGATTTGCTAGTTTCAATTGAATAGGTGAGTATCCTAATGTTGGCTCTCCCATGCATTGCCATGTTTTCTTTGGTAATACATTAAATTTAGCTCTTAGATCCAGTATGATGTCTCCCATATTGAAATATCCCATGTTAGCATTCAGTATAAACTCCCTACTTGTTCTTCTTCTTATGTGTAGGTGATTAACTGTTTTTGGTTCTACCTTTTGTTTTGTCTCGCTGCTACACTTTTCTAGTATGTTTTGCAATATTTTCACAGATGATGGATCACTTAATACCTTTACACATGATTGCAAAAATCCTTTGATGGTTCTTACTTGTCCCATGGATTGTGTTTCATTGGTATGATCCAATGATGGAGGCATGTCATATTCTGGTGCTTCCTTGATATGTTGCACAGTTGAAGTTGATGTTATGTCCTCCTTCTGAAATTCTTGTCTGGCCTCTTTAAAGATCTCCTTTTCCTTCTGTGCGTCGAACTACTTCCTTGGTTCAATGTTCTTTTTTACCCATTGATTCTGCGCGGGTTCTTGTCGAACTGCATCAGTGCCTGTTTTAGCTCCTCCGCGGGTAACTATGTTGATGTTCCGTCCTTCATCCCTTGCTTCGGCTGAAATCCACTGAACATTCTGGTTGTTTTGGTTCCTCTTTTTCTGAATCTTTACTAGTAATGTCGGACATTCCTCCGTATCATGGTTCAATGCGTGAAAATACATACAGGTCGTTGGTGGAAGCGGACATTCCCTTTCATAATGTCCTTGTTGTTGACAATTGTGACATGTGACTGGTCCTCTACCTCATCCTCTACCTCCTCTGGCTCATCCTCCTCCTCTGTAGCCTACTCGATCAGCTCTCGACACGTTATACTGAGGCGTCTGATTATACTGCGTGGTATGGTACTGAGGCTGTGTCGGGTTGTACTACGGTTGCACGTTATTGTATGGTTGTTGTGCAGTATTATACTGCTGCTGCGCAATGTTATATGGAGCTGAGACTTGAATGAACTGTGGCGTTTCTTGCCCAGACATCATTTCGGCATGTACTCTATATGCATATGATGTCCTTTCTCGCATCAGCTCCATAGTTCTATAATCTTTATCGTCGTGGCCCATTGACTTGCAAAAGGTGCAATATGAACTCTTTGGGACTGTCTGGTATTTCTGCAACATCATGCAGTGATAAGGGTCGTGACCCGATTTTTTGTAAATTTCACACCATAGTCCTCTCATTGATAACGGGTTTGGCATTCCTGCTGCCATATGCTACGCGAATGTTGGACATTCATTCTTATGGTGGCCTTTTGTCCTGCACGTGGTACACCAAACGACTTCTCGTTTTTCCTTGTTCTTATTCTAGTTCAGCTGAAACATGAGATTCTTCAAGTCCTCCTTCAGTTCTTCAATAGTTGGGTCTGTCTACTGGTACTGTTTTTCTTCCAGTTGCAGGGATGTCTGCAGAGCCTCTGCCTACGTCTGAAATTTATGTTGTCGTAAATGGTATTTTAAGTGTGGGAGTAGTGAGTTGACAAACAAGTGCCCATGTTGCATATCGATCATGAGATATTTTAACTTTCCCTTCAGTCGCTTGAATCTCTGATCAATATCCCATACAAACTCTCATGGTTTCTGTCTTATTTTGATCATCGCATTCATGTATTGATCCTCTGAGCTCGGATTCTGGAACTCATTTATCAATAACTTCTTAATGTCGACCAATTTCCTTGTCGTCCCAGGGGCACTATTTGTGTCTAGACTCATGTACCAGTATAGTTCGCAGTCTCTTAGCGTAATAGCTAGCTGCGAAAGTTTAATATCTTCATCAGTGATATGTTTTGCTTACCAGATATTTGCACAAATGAACAAATGCTTCTCAGGGTCTTATGTTGCTTCTCCTCAAAATTCTGGTAACCTGATGGTGGGATCATTTCCTGCCATTTTGAATGCTAAACTACTACCTCCTCGCAGTGTAGATACC
This sequence comes from Picea engelmannii, assembly GCA_009831015.1. Lineage (NCBI taxonomy): Eukaryota > Viridiplantae > Streptophyta > Pinopsida > Pinales > Pinaceae > Picea > Picea engelmannii. Next base: position 200,879 of record ML813009.1, on the reverse strand, counting down.
TGACTATTGCTACCTAAACTGGCTCCTCCAGTTGTTTCTCCTTGTGTAGATGTACTTCTTGCTGTCGGACTTCCTCCGAACTTCGGTTGTCTAAATGGTGGTGTTCTCTTTGGTGTATTAGTCGCACATGGGTTTATGGGTTCCACACTAACATTAATATGGATAGGATGGTTGCTTTCTCCTCCCGCTCTTGGACCTCTCGTCTTCCTATCATATGTTGTGTGTAGGATTTCCTCAATCTGCTCCATAGCCCAAAGATCCTCTACCTCTTCCTCATCACTCGCCAAGCCTTCCCTCGCAGCTATGGCTCTCTTCTTGGTATTCACCTTATATTGGTAGGGTACTCCTCTAAGTGTCTTTCCTGTTGACGCCAAGATCCAGTTGATCTGGTCGTCGTCCATCATGATTGGGTCCAAGGGTTCCTCCTCCTTCTTTCCTTTATCCTTACCTCCTTCCATTTCTCCTTTATCTGTCAGTGATTCCCCCCTTCCCCATGCACGCAAGGAAGTTTAACTTTTTGATTCCATTGTCATTACACCTTTGTTATATAGAAATATCTTAATAGAAGTATACAGTGATTGAATGTACCTTCCTCGAGGTCCGCATAGAAATTCTTTCTCCGTTGTGTTGTATGACTTCGTTGTGTCAACTACAAACTCTATTATGAATCCTACCACAATACTGTCAAGCCAAAAGTCTATTGCGCGGGCGAATTTGTTGTTCACTTGCTGTAACTGCTCAATATGTACTGGGGTCCAATATAACTGTCGAATCTGGTTCATCGCATGGTTATCCTTCAACCTTAGTATCCACTCCTGCAATAGATGCGGAAAATCACAGAAAAAGACTTCGTGAAAATCAGTAAGCATGTATTTCTCAAGATATTTGAGAGGTGCTATTCGAGGGTTTCTATTGTCTTTCTGTGCAAATTCTAGCTCTTTGGTTCTCAACCAGATTTCGATCTATGTTTTTGTGGGATTCCACGGTCTCAACATTCCCTTCTAATGGCTCATTAGTCTCTGCCCTAACCTTTTCTTGATCTGCCTCTGACAAATCTTCGACTAATCTTCTCTACTAAATCCTCTCTTGTTCCTACCAATGGAAACATAACCATTTGTTGGTTAACTCTTCTTCTATATTGTCTGAGTTATTGACCCAGGGTTCATGTCTTTCGGGTTCCAACAAATCCTCTAAAACTATCGGCCCCCCTGGTAAACTAGAAGGCAACACAACACACAGAATGCATTGTGCAGTCTCACTCGAGATAGTTTTAATGGGTGGTTGCAAGACTCAGTTGTTTACAGCTTAGGATTGAGTATGAGATATGAGAGATCGACCATTGAACCATTATTAGAACTGGTAAATGCAACATACTATTATTCACGACTATACAGTAACTCTAGCAATTTATTCCCTTAATAGCACAACCATATTTTATAGGCAATATAATAACTCATTCATTCATTAAGCACAACAAATAACTATTAGAAAGAGGATAAATATATGCATGCATTCATCACATTACACAAATATTACCATGGTTCACCCCCTCCTAGGCTACGTCCACAAAGATTTGGCTCTTGGCTCTTTTATTATGATAGTTCTGCATTTACAATGTCGCGTGCTTACACTTCTTTTCAGATGTGTAAGATCTATATGAGGCAAACTAGATTGCACCAGGCTCCTCAGCCTGCGATCTAATCCTTAAGATCTACCTTCTCTCCTCTCCCCTATATCAACAACTTACAATATAGTTCATACAACAAAATGTTACATATCACATCCGCTCATGAGTAGTTACAATACTCAAGAACCGATTATATGTTGAACAATCCAAAAACCCGAATACTAACTAAATCAGAACAACTACAAAATCTGTCTCCTTTTTATAATACCTAAGTATTGGTATTTTATACCTCTTTGGCTCTTCAGCCATTACAATATATTACCAAAACCCTAACCCTACTGATGTTAGGTATTCCTCTCATGTGTTCATGTTGTTCTTCCTTCCAGCTTTCGCTTTCCTTGTACACACTTTCTTGCATGTGTGCATGTTGTGTTTCCTTCCAGCTGTTGCTTCACTCTCTGCACACTTTCTTTCCCCACAATCATCCTTCTTTCCACTTCGGCCTGCTGCCAACACCAACCGTCAACCTGCTCTGATACCATTTGATCTGAAATTGATCTTTTAAAGACTTGGTTAAGTTTTAAGCATGAGTTGATTTACCATTTAGGAATTAAGAGAAGAAGAATATTTTAATGAAAGAATGTTGCATTGATCCGGATTATTTTCGGCATGAAATGAGATCGGAGATATAATAAAGAAATGCACAGAGATATCGCAAATATTCAATAATATAACAGAAATGTATCAGAGATGCAACCATAAACACAGATATACAATAATACACGATTTCTATTAATGAAAGAAATGTACAGAGATTGTAAAAATACAGAGTGAAAGACTTGCTAGAATGGTGGCAGCTTATCTCTGAAAAGAGATGTGACGGCTACTCGCATTTGGAAGAAGATGATTACAATGAGCAATGAGGCTCTGAAGGCCTTTTTACAATAAGTAGGAATGAAAAAAACCCTATACATCCAAAAACCTAACCCTAGGAGATAAAGCGCCAAAAGTCATGTGGGCCCCGTTTGGATAAGTGAGTACATCAACTTCCCGGGGTCGTAACTTTTGCATACGATCTCTGTTTTAGGTGTGCGATAGCTCGTTGGAAAGGTATCACTGAGGAGATTCATTTTGGGGGCTTAATAATGCCTTTAGCCATCATTGAGAACCTCGATCTCGAAAAACCTTCATTTGGGATCTCAAAATGGCCCCGGAAGTTAAAACCTGCTAAAAATAGTAAATTGTCAAAATTGCCAAAAAATTGTTTTGAGCCATTTGGAAAAGGTGGGTGGCCACCGATATCCACCTAGATCATGCATCAATCATAAAGAATGCAGATAAGAAAATAAGCACTAAGAACAACAAACCATAATGCCAAGATTATTAATGAAGTTCGACAAAATTGCCTACGTCTTCGAGCCTTTGTCTCAGTGGGGAGACCTCTTTATTAATTCCTCAATATCCCAACCTCCCACCTTTCTTGTGCTCCTTGATACCATAATATATGGCATAGGGATTCAACATATATGGCATAGGGATTCAACATATAGTTAAAATAAACCATCTCCCATAATATATGGCATACGGATTCGACATATAATTAAAATAAACCATATCCAAACTTTTTGACCCACTTGCCATATAAATCATGGCATATAACATGGAATTTGTGTTTTTTTTTAATATGTTTTATAACCATATGTCCACCATTTCCATATTTCGATCCACTTTTAATGGGTTTAAAACATATAGTTTTAAATACCATACAATATATGGTGTAACGTGGCATCACTTTTGAATGACGCATATCATATGGTTGAATAACCATATTACCATATCGTATGAAACTTTGGAAATGGCATATCGTGGCAAATAAATTTTAATATGGTTGTATAACCATATTATAACCAACATTAAATAAAAATATGCCATAGTTGTTGAACAAGTCACACGATGACATAGTGGTTAGTGCCTTTGGTTGAGGTCGTTAGCGCTTGAAGAGGTCTCCGTTTTGAAACTATTGATGGACATATAGATCAACTTTTGAACTCGATCTTTATTGGCCTAATCCAGGGTGTCACGTGGCACCATTGGATTGGGCTACGTGGCACTGTTGGATTGGATCGTACAGTCAATAGATAAACTTTTGAACTCGATCTTTATTGGCCTAATCCAGGGTGTCACGTGGCACCATTGGATTGGGCCATGTGGCACTGTTTGATTGGACCGTACAGCCAGGTCACCAACACAGTCACCTGCCAACACATCAGTCTAGTCACCAGCCCCTGTCACGTGTTTGCCTGTCCATCTGCCATGTGTCATATTTTTTCCACTGCCATGTTTGACCCAAACTTCAGATTGCGCTAATTTTTGTATACGAGCTTCGTTTTTCAACTGTTTGCGTCGCCAGAAATATGGCGAAAAGCACTTCGTGATCATGCCATTTTCTTGAGCATTTGAAAACTTTGATTTTTAGGCCTTCCTAGATCCATTTGGGATCAATATGCTACAATCAACCTTTTAAATCTCGCCAAGTATTCTAATGCTCGTTCTTCCATGATGATCATCTTCTTCATTTCAACCAAGTAGTGGAACTTCTCATATATGGGGGCCTCTTAACTATAACTAGATCAACATTGTACTTCTCTTGCATCTGTTGAACCTGACTATGCACATCCCAAATATGATTTGAAACATTAGTGACCTCAAGTTATGCATTTCTATCCTCCTGAAACCATTGTTGTTCTTCTACTATCAAATATACTTCAAACTTGTGTTATTCTTGAAGTTGTTTTGCTAGAGAATCCCAACTTTTTGCATATGTCGTTGTTCCCCTCCAATAGTCACAATTAATTCTTGGGTGACCTTTAGTCAGTTTCCTACATTGGTGGAATAATCCAACCAATTTATAAGGAATATATTCATGCTTGAAGCATGAGCACTAGTCTCTGCTAGGTATGCCTTTATTTTTCCAAACTTTTGGCGCTCCTTGTTTAAAATTTCTCCTATGCGGTCAATCTTCATATTTAGTTTTCTTCCATCAATTGTTGTTGGTAATCAATTAAGTCATTGATGATAGTTTGAATATAGTTGACAGATTCTATTGGCGAATCAACCAGATTGATCCCTAACTTCTCTTCTAGTTTCCTTTTGCATGCTTGCCATGTGTGCTCTTCTTTTTTCGGCGACACCTAAGTCTTTTTCATGACTTTCTCCATTGTTTGAAGCCTAACTTGTTGACTACTCAATACCTTTTTCATGACTTTCTCCATTGTTTGAAGCCTTACTTGTTTGAAGTCATGAAGTCTTTTTCATGACTTGCTCCTAAGTCTTATATCTTTGAATAATAGGAATCCTTCATGTTGAAGGAAACTATTGTGTTTCCCTCTAGGCTCTTGGTCTCCTTATACCCAAAACATCATGACGACTTTTGGTGCTTTATACTTTTTGTGCCTTGCTTTTTCACGGTCCTTCTTTTTGTGCACAATGGGTAGTGATTAAGTAGTCAATGGTATTAGTGTTTTTTGTACTAGAAGAAGATTAATATTCGATTAAGGAGAGTTAAAATATGTACATAACGAAACAAATAAAGTAGAAAAAATAGGGCATGAAGAGTACACCTATTGACACAATCAAAGATCAAGAGAAGCACTAGAATATAGCCAGGAGGCTACCAAGTCTCATGGGCTAAAAAATGATAGGGGTAAAATACTCGATTAAGGAGAGTTAAAATATGTACATAATGAAACAAATAAAGTAGAAAAAATAGGGCATGAAGAGTACACCTATTGACACAATCAAAGATCAAGAGAAGCACTAGAATATAGTCAGGAGGCTACCAAGTCTCATGGGCTCAAAAATGATAGGAGTAAAATCCCTTAGTGTTGGGTAAGAAGCCCTTAATTTTGCATCAAGACAAGTACTAGGGGTGCTCACCTAGTCACCAAAAAGACGAGGGCAAGCGACCAAATATATAAATACAAGATGTAAGATAAAATGAAAAAGTAATGTGTGCATGTATGAATTGGAGAACATGGTGTTGTGATATGCAAGTAATGATATGTTTTTATGTGTAATGTGGATATCAAAAGGGTAAGGAGATGTTGAAGAATGTAATGTACCGATTGAAATAAGTACCTCTAATCATTATTTGAAGAGGGGTTTTTCCTTGGTTTTAAAGTTTTTCCCACTATAAATGTGTTATGTTATCGCCATGGGATGTGATGTGTTATAGCATTGTTGATTCAGATTATTTTGAGCACGAAATGAGAGCAGAGATATAACAAAGAAATATACAGAGATATATCAAGGGAGCCAATAATATAATAGAGATATATCAGAGATATAACAATAAACACATAGATACAATAATACACAATTTCTATTAAGGAGCGAAATGTACAGAAACTGTAAAAATACAAAGTGAAGGAACTTGCTAGAATGGTGGCAGCTTATCTTTGAGAAGAGATGTGACGGCTACACTCATTCGAAAGAAGATGATTGTTACAATGAGGCTCCAAAGGCCTTTTTAACATAAATAAAATACAAAACCCTAACCTTGGAAGATGAAAAGCCAACCCTGGAAGATGAAAAGCCAAAAGGTTTGCAGGCCCCGATGGGGGTAGTTGATACATCAACTTCCCCCGGGGCATGAATTTTGCATACTATCTTCGTTTGGGGTGCTCGATACACCATTGGAAAGGTATAGCCAAGAAGAATACATTTTGATTGACCCAGGCTAGGGCATGCACTAATCGCGTGGGCCCAAAATAACCAAAAAAAGTCGTTTAGGGCCTCAAAACGGCTCCAGAAGTATGGGACCCGAAAAACTGTCGAAAAACTGCCAAGGTGGAAAACTGTTTTTTGAGCCAATGAAATAGACGGGTGGCCATCAATATCGACCTGGATCAATTACACAATGTATGATATTAATAAATGTATAATGTTAATTTCCAATAATTTTTTAATATTATGGTTGATATTGAGATAATGTCATTAAATTATCAGGAACTTAGATTGGTGATTTAAAGCATTGTGACTATTTAGTAGCCAACAAAGGGAACAAAGAATTGTCATTTTTATTAGAAGTTGAAGCATTAGTTCCATATCTACATGTTGATTTGGAATATAACAATGTTTGTAGTGAAGCTTTATGAACTTGCAGTGGTGAGAAAGCATTGTTGAGAATTGGTATAACGGGATAAGTTCCTACAAAATAAAAATGATATTTGTTAGAGGAGGGTGAAGGACAACTTTCCTCATCTTCTTTAGAACTAATAAGTTTTGAGGAACCAAAAAACTTCCAAATGTGAAGGTTTGATCTAAAATTAAATAGACTAGAAGAAATCTAGAAGACTAGAGGTATGATCAGTTATCAAAGTTGATTGAACCAAGTCAAGTAGAGAGGGATGGGAGAAATGAGAAGACTCAAGATTAAACAATTTGATTTTAGAAATCAAGTGAAGGATAACAATTGACTTGGAGTTTTTATATTTTATAGAGTAGAAAGATGTTCTCTAGGAAAAGGACATACCTTGAATTTGTTGCTAGGGTACCAGGTATTGTGAAACATGTTTATGTGGATATCAAATCTCAAAGGTGATTCAAGTCTACAATTTAATACTTATTAATCAACATTGAATCTATTGGAATTTTATTCTGATAAAGATTGTTTTAAAGTATTTATGATGTAGATGTATTAGGTGATTTCGACATGCTCACTAAAAAATAAATCACTCATAATACTTATCCATCTCTTGTACATTGCTTATTGTATACATATACTTACTTTGTAAGTGCTCAATCCTTTGTGTCTATAAAATTTCTTTAACATGCCTCCTCCTAATGTGCTTACTTTTATTATGCATTCCATTTCATTACACTTGCTTGTGCAATTATCTCAAAGATCCTCTTGCATTAACATCATACCTAAAAAGGTTGAAAGAGGTTTCTTAGAAAAAGGAAATTGAAAATAACTCGATAAGTTAAGCAAAATTCCTCTATAATGTTTCACAATTATATATGTGCACAGTGTATACATATGTAAGTAGATGCATCACTGAAATAGTTTTTATAAGGAATTTTCTATTGAAAAAAAAAAAAAATCATTTTTATCTGTGATTATGTGACAAGTCTAAATTTTATAATTATAATATTTTAAATTTAAATTTATACATATACATGAGAAAATTAAAAAATTTAAAACCTTTTAATAAATATTATATAATTAAAATATTAGAAATTACTTCATTTAAAAAATAAGTTTTTCTGGTTGGTCTTTACATAATGACTAACTACATCTAAGAATATGGAAAGTTGGGTAAATGAAATAGGTGATCTTTATTTAAGTATTCAATTTTTTTTTTTAACGAAAACGGTTATAGTTTTTATTAGAGGGGTGGCAGAGCCACAATTTCAGTTACAAAGTGTGATGCATCACTGTTTCAGCATAAGATCCGTCGCTGTTTCATCATAATTTCCAACACTAAGTTTCAGCATCTGTTCCAACGTTGTGTTTCAGCATTTTTAACATTATTGTGTTTCAGCATATGTGACAAAACTGTGTTTCAGCATGTGTAACAGACTGTGTTTCAGCAACTGTTCCAGCACTGTGTTTCAGCATATGTAACAACACTTAAATTCAACTGCTGCAACACCGTGTTTCAGCATAAGATCCGTCATTTTCAGCACTGTGTTTCATCTTCTATATCCCAGCATCTGTGTTCCAGCATCTGTGTTTCAGCACTGTGTTTCAGCATCTATGTTTCAGCACTGTGTTTCAGCTTCTGTTCCAGCTGTCTTTCTCAAGATTTTGCTGCCTTCTACGTTCTTTTGCAAGCTGCTGCCCTTTTCAAGGAATACATTTTTTAACTGGGTCCCCACCATTTACACTGAGTTCTCCTTGAGGCAAAAGGCAGCCTTCGTTGGCTAGTTTGTCTGCTTCTTTATTTGAATCTCTGAGAATATGGTAGCACTTGAAGAAGGTGAAATCCTTTAGAATGTTTCTTAACCTTTGCAGATTCTTGTTTAGCCCAGCATCTTTAAAYTGTCCTYKKGARTRTATTATTTTGATCAAGATCTCAGAGTCTCCAAATACTTGTAGCTCCCTGTGTCCTCTTTCCCTTACTATCTGACAAACTTTGATCAAACTCAGAATTTCTGCTTGATTATTGGTTCGTTGTCCAAGACCCCAACAAAAGGTTGCTAATTTCTCCCCGTTGCTGGAGTAAATGATTCCTCCTGCTCCCGCTGTCCCGAGGTTTCCTTTGGAGGCACCGTCAAAAAAGGCTGAAGTTTTGCCTTGTTTTTGCCACCAACCCTGAAATATGTCATGGTTGTCCCTTAACCTCCATTCTGTTTCAAGCTGGGGTTTTTCTGCCCTATGGGTTCGGAGATTCAGCACGGAGGAGCCAAGCCACTCCTTTTCTTCCTGCAGAATCGAGGAGTCGGTTTTGTGATTTTGGGAGCTCAGGGATTCTAGCATGAGGCCTTTTGCTTTCGCTGCTACCATTTGGGGGGTCCATTCTGTGTTGTTGAAGAGTTGCTCATTTCTTGCTAGCCATATTTTCCAGCATACGTACTTGGGGACGGAGATCCAGATTCTGGCCCAAAGTGTTTTCGGGGAGAGCGAAGGGTAACTATCCTTCCATCCATTGAATAGGTCCACTACTGAAATGTTGGTGGGAACAACGACCTTGAGGCCTTGGAGTGTAAGCT
>ML813009.1:145736-160679 GCA_009831015.1 Picea engelmannii | reverse complement strand
ATTTTATATATTTAATAGTGAAAATGAAATAGAGTAAATAATTTGACTAATTTGTATATATATGATTTAAAGGTTGATAATTCTATTTGATTGTACTTTTTTTTTCCAGAAGAAAATTTACACAAAATTATATTAGAATAATTTTTTACATTGATAGATCGAAGGATTAATGAGGTTATTTCTCAATAAATCTCGCTTCACATTCTAACTAATCTGATCTTAGTTTCCCAAAAAGCCATGAAGCGTTGATTACAAAATAATGGTGGTTCCAATCTAGTACTAGTAATCAACAAATATATCACTGCCCCCAAAACAAAGATTTTATACTCTCGTCCCCCACCAATCCTATCAACCACTCAAAATATGAAAGGAGAAAGGCATTTAGAAAGTTTCCAGATACTGAGATGGGCCCTCAGTTTCTCCATCCTAGTCGAAGTAAGTTAGTCTTCCTCTAAGCGCTGAAAGAGCTTGCTTTGATAGCTTATCTGCCTCTTCATTTGATTCCATGAAAATATGTTGATCGTTGATACCTTGGAATGATGTCGCCAGCTCCCGAATTCTGTGTTTCCACCCTTCAATGTTGATAGCTTGGAGATTGCCTTTTTGATCCAACCAATCGACAACCACTTTGGAATCGCCTATAATCTGAATATAATGAATACCCATGATCTTTGCAATGACCATAGTAGCCCATGCTGCCAATAATTCAGCCTTGTTATTTGATCCTTCTTCGCAATTGATGAACCATCTTATATCCAAGGAATTTAATCTTTTCAATGATCCCCCTACCCAACAAACTGTTCCCCCTGCAATGGATGTCCCATCAAAAAATGCCAAGGTGTAATCGTTTACTCAGATTATTGGGTTCAATCTTAGGATTTGCAATTTTGTAATTATGTGTTGATTATTGAGGGCACTTAAAGTCTTGTAGACTACAATCCCAACTGAGGGTGTTTTCCCATCAAACATAGCACTATTCCACTCCTTCCAAATAAACCAACTCAGAAATACAGGTAGATTTTTAGAAGCGACCTTGTTTAACAACCACGACTCCATACAATCATAAATACTTTGCCCATTCCAGGAGCAATTCAACATTTGATTGTGTAAGTAGGTAGTCCAAACCGACTATGTAAATCGACAGTGGATAAAAAGATGGTTGCTATCTTCGGAGGAGGCTTTGCACATGTAGCATATACCCAGTCCCACCCATCCCTTAGTTTGCAGGGCATCCCACGTTAAGATGCAATTTTTGGTTGCCAGCCAGAAGAACAAGAGCACTTTTAATTGAACTCGCCATTTCCACAGTTTACTCTTCCACTCGCTCCTAAATGGTAATGTATGTATGTGATGAATCACATTATAGTAGTTACTGATGGTAATTCTGTAAGAGCGTCTCCTCTTGTCCAAAACAGTTGGTCCTCTATGCCTACCTTGAGAGTAAACCCTACGTGTTTCAGTTCCCCTATAAAATTTTTCCAAGCGATAGCATGATCGCCTTGAAGCTCCAAGTCCTTGCTACTCCTTCATATCTCTGCAAATGTAATCGGATCCCTCGGTGTAGAAGCTTGTCCCAGTGTTGTAACCTGATTTCCATTTAGTAAATTTACGAGCTCTTCGGTGAGGAAAGACTTATCTCCAATGCCCAGGATCCTATCATGCTCGATTGATATGAGATGACCTGCTCCAGGGCACCAACTAAGCCAATGATTGATGACTGGTAGTGTGTTGGTCCCTGGTTTTGACCCTGCTCTTTGCCTATATTATATACCACCGACCTCCATTCATATGCCAGTACCACCCTTTTGACCTCATTTTGACATACTTAACATCTCTCTACCATGCAAAGGGGTCACCTAAGGTATCTTTGCATTTCAAACTATTTTTATGCACTTTAATGCTTTAAATTGATTATGGAACTAATATCACTTGGGTTAGGTACCACTGCTATTTTTGGAACAGGATGCTGGTACCAGGTACCAACTCGCACCCGTGGAGGTACCAGTGGAGGCGTTCGATAGCTGTGCATTATGGTGTGCGTTATGGTTCGAATGAAGGACAGAAAGGTTCACAGGCCAGCTGGAGTCATCGCCATAGAGCACTCAAGATCATAATGATAAACCTGGATCGACTACTCTTCACCATTCACACTTCGTGACACTACGTGTCATGAAGATGTGATATACGTTTTAACTGATTCCACGACTATTCTCGGATCAGGGATCCATTTGTTTTAGGCATCTTTGTTATTCGACTGTTATGAACAATGGGACTTCTATTAAAACCCGGGATCACTGCTGAGAACGGGTTACTACTACTGTTACTATTACTGTTGCCGTTTGCTATTGTTATTGGATTATGCTATGAACTTATGTCTTGAATACAAACTGCTGTTGCGTATATTTTGACTGTCATATGATCTGAATACTGTTTTGATGAGTTAATGAAGCGTGGAGTTACACTGTATCTGCATCGTATGATCTAGTCGGCTCTGGTCGTTTTCCATAGCGTTTGTGCCATTTGTTTGGGCCCGCCAAACTGGTGCAAGTCGCTGCCTTAATTTGCAATAGATTTAGTTTGTGCTGTTATAGCTTCCGTTCATTTCAATATTTTAGAACTTGCATCAGAGGTAGCTTAGCGTTCGCAGAATTAGCTTTAGTTTATCATAGCTTCAGTTCATTGCAGTGTGTTAATGCTTGCTTCCATGACAGTTTAAAAGTTTCAGAATCGTGTTTATTCATTCCTCAACAGACTCAATTTCCAGACTGTTATCTTTTTATGTTGGTGAATGTTAAACGCAGTACTGATGCCTGTAGGGTTAGCATATGCATATGATTGTTTGGCTTTTCACTTTCACTTCGAACATAACTCAGAATTAGCATGCACTTTGCTTTGTTAGACAGTAGTTTCCTTACGTTCTTAGAACAATTAGGTTGCAGTTAGAATAAAAGGAGCTCCTGGTACCAGTTAGTAGCATAATACTCTGTTTTCCTGTAGACAGTTTTGGATCCATTTTGATGACCAGATTGAACGCATTTTTGAAATTAATCTGTGTGTCATGACTTAAACAGAAATCCTGATGGTAGATGATTGAACATAGAGGTAGAATGATTTCGTAGAACCACACTTTTGAATAGAAATAGCAGTACCAGTATTTGAGCACAAGACTGTTTTTTCTGTTTATGACTTGGTAGGAAATGCTCAATTTCGAGTTAGTTATTAGAATTCAAGTTCTCAGAATAGGTGTGTGTTTGCTTCTTAGGATAGCATTCAGATAGAGACTAGACGCTTGCCTGCACATATTGTGTATCAGCTCGAAGTTTACCAACCCTGGTTTGACAATTTAGTGTTTCAGGTCACTTAAAGCTTCAATTTAGCAGCCTGACATAGTGCACGACTGAGCCTCAACCAAATTCTTGAAGAAGAAAAGTAAGAATGATGAGACTGTCTAATCCGGTTTATAAGAGTGGCATTGTGAATATATTTTTCTCTAATAACCTTCTGCCAAATACTAGATTGAGTTAAAACCCTCCAAAGTGTTACAGTATTCAGTGCCAGATTGAAAAGATTGAGATTACGGAGTCCCCATCCCCCACTCTTTTTTGGTCTTGAGAGTACCTCCCATCTACAAAGATGGTAATGTTGGGTGTCCGAATGACCAGACCACAGAAATTGAAACATCAATTTTCTGATTCTATTTAAAACATTTCGGGGCAGAGATTCCATCAACATCCAATAAACCGTTTGACCTTCTAAAACTGTTTTCACCAGGATGTATCTCCTCCCCAGCAACAACCATCTATTGCACCATAAAATTATTTTATTTGAGACTCTTGTAACCAACCAATCCCAGTTTGCAGTGCACTGGGCTCTAGTCTTCACGAAGTAACCCAGATAAAGGAATCCTATAGAGAGCTTTCTAAAAGTGTAGGGCATGATAGATTTATAAGGTTGCAGATCTAGTTCTGAAAGGCCTTCATAATGGACTATAGATTTATTATGATTCACTGAAAGCCCTGAGGCTTTGCAAAAGAGGCTAATAATATTAATGATCACTTGCCATTCTGACAGGCTAGCCTTTGACAAAATGAGGATATCGTCCACAAACAAGAGATGAAGGATTTTTGTCATTTTGGAAACCTTAATCCCAGAGATACATGCTTCCTTGTGACTACACTTCAATAATAAACTAAGGTCTTCCATCACTAAGATGAAAATGAGGGAAGATAATGGACAACCTTGTCTGACTCCCCTTCCACTTCTGAAGAATTCTGTAGCCTCCCCATTAAGTAGAACAACAAAGGAAGAAGAGGTAACGCATGACATTATCCAATTAGTCACAGGGAGCCCCAATCCAACTTTTAGTAGGATCAATCTAAGGAAGTCCTAGTCAATGCAATCGTATGCTTTCCTCAGATCCAACTTTAAAATGAGATCTTTCTATTTTATTTTTTTTATACTATGTAGACTCTCGTGTGCAGTCCCAATAGCATATTGAATACGCCCGCCCTGTAGAAAACCCATTTGTTCAATGGAGATTGCCTTGGATAGGAATGGCTTAATCCAGTTAGTGATAATTTTAGAGATAACCTTATAACATAAATTTCACAAAGATATAGGGAAAAAATCGTCAAAAGTTGATGGTTTATTTGCCTTTGGAATCATGGTCAGAAAGGTGGAATTCAGACCTCCCACAATTGATCCTAGTATTCTTGATTCTTCAACCATCGCTATTAGATCCTCCCCAACCAGATCGAAAAAGAAAATGAAGAACTCGGTTGTCCATCCATTCGGACCCGGGCACTTCTCCTTTTTAAAATGAAATAAGACTGATTTAAACTCCTCCATAGTAACTGGGTTAAATAAAATGGTTGAGTTTGCCTCATCTATCATCTGAGGATAGTATTCAATCAACTTGCATTGCTCAACAGTATTTGGGCCAAAAGATGCTTTGTAAATGTTTTTATAATAAAGGATTGCTTCTTTCTTTAATGATTTCTGGTCATTTGCCAAATTGCCATTTATTTCCTTGATATCCTAGATGTGTTTTTTGACTCTGTTGTGTGAGGCTAGATTATGAAAATATTTCGTATTTCTATCTCCACTGGCCAGCCAAAGTGCCCTGCTACATAGTCTCCACTGCTCTTCTTCTTGTCTGAGAATATCATTTCTTTCCATTTCTAGTTTACGAAGTGTTGCTGCAATGCCTTGGTTAGTTGCATCTCCAACTAGATTTTTAGTAATCTCTTTGATTTCTGCTTCCATTGCTATCAACTTTGCCTTGATCCTCTTCATCTTCTCTTTATACCAGTTTTTTGTAAGTCTTTTCATTACTTGTAATTTCATAACGTTCCTTCTTTGTGTGCTTCCTTCGAATAGAAAACCCGGTTCTTTCCAAACCTTATAGACAATATCCACAAAATCCTTCTCGCCTAGCCAATGTGGATTGAATTTAAATGGATATATCTTATATTCAAGAGGTAACTCCAGCTGAAAACAGATAGGCACATGGTCATAGAAAAAAGGTAACTCTACCCATGACCTGTAGACACCAATTTTAGTTACTAAATCTTCTGAAACCAATACTTTGTCTAACTGCCTAGCAATCACATTCTGGCCACTACGACCATTTCTCCAGGTAGGAATCAACTTTGATGGCTTTATGTCTATTAGTTTTTTTTATGTGAAGAGGTCTCTATAATAATCGTCAACCAATCCATCATGCGCCCCACCCCAAGCCTCTTCTGAATTAAGAATGAGGTTGAAATCCCCTACCACGATCAATTTTTTTATTGCTAATAAACCGTTGTCTTCCACTGCATTCCAGAAAGTTTTCTGGGCCGAGCAAGGTCCATAAATATTTAGAAAAGCAATCTCCATATTATTTTGTATACTCCTACCTGTTAGAAAAATTCCACCCACTGTGAGATAAGGTACCAGTGCATATAAAGTTGGATGCCAAGTGACAGGTAGACCTCCGAAAATACCCACCGAGTTTACAGAGAAAACAACCCAGGATGGGTGGAAAATATAGAAGAAGTCCCTAGCTTTCTGTGCAGAAACCAGGGTTTCTTGAAGGAATATAATCTCAGGTTTCAAGTGATTCAACAAACGTCTAAAGGAGGAAAATTTGAGAGTGCCCCCAATCCCTCTAACATTCAGAGAGAGAAATAACATTACTTAGCCCTCGCCAGGCTTTCACTTCTCTAAGAGGCCCCATGTCAATGGAGGAAGGAGTATTATCTGTAATCAAATCATAAGATTGTGACTGTTTTTTCTAACAGCTTCGATTTTTTATAGGTGAGACTTCTAAACCAACTCCCCTTGACCAAGCAAAACTTTTCCCTTCCCTAGTCAGTTTGTTGTTGGAGCTAGTAGCTTCCGAGGTTCCCCCAGAATCAAGTATCCTCTTCCCCAAATAGGTAGGGAGGATAGTTGTTGCCTTGTTGTCTTTTATAAAAGGTATCGGTGTGTCAACGGTCAAACAGAGGGTATTTGCATCCTCCTCAGGTTCTCTATACCCAGCCACTAAGGTTGATTCAATAAACTCAGGTTGGGGCTATGAGGGAGAAGGAGTCGATTCCCTCGAGCCAACCAAGTGTGTGTTTATAGGTTGTGGTGTTGTCGAGTGAAGGCGAGAGGGAGAAGCAGACCTAGACACATTATAAAATGCAGGAGCAAGTTCATAAGGCTTACCCACTTCTAGAATGTGTGCAAATAGATCCTTAGCAGGACCATTACGGTGAAGACCCCCCTCCATCAAACCTTTGTCGACAGTATTAGATCAGAGTAGCCAATCTGAGGAATCCAAAGCTTCTTTTCCCCAAATATTTAAAGAAGAAAAAAGAGAAGGACAATTTTTTTTTAACTTACTCGAAAGTGAGTTCAATGTCACTGAGGGAGAACTTGTCTCTAATGAGTTATGATAGGGTATCTCACCCAGAGAGTCTACTTCCATCTTATAGTCTGGGGTGTCTTCCTGTAAAAGTGTATCTTCAGACGTTTTCTCACTCACCTTGCCACTGCAATCCCTATGGAGATGGCCTCTACAGTGACACTAGTTGCACCTGAAAGGGATACCCTGGTAGTCTAATCTTTGTTTAATGTGTCACCCTCGCCATTCGATGTCCAGTAGTTTCGGTAGTCCCCCCTCATTCTGAGTTCTAAGCTAAAAATTATAGCTTTCTGAACTTTGTCATTTCCACTCAATTGTGCCCTATTTTCATTGATGAAATTTGGTTGAGAGACCATCTTCGACCATCTGTAACATAAAATATGTCAAGAATTATAATTTTTTTTATATTAGGAACAAATACAATTTATGATTGTAAACACACAACAATTTTAAGATTTGGAATCTGACACTCCAATCAATTTCTATATAAATATGGAATTGACGACTTTGTAGTTTTTATATTTTCTCTAGTTTTGGAATTTTTTATCCAAAATTGGCTATCTCCCAAAGGAAGAAAAACTGGGAAAAACTTCCTCGAGACAAAGTTGTCCAGATTGTTGAGGAGATAAAATGTCAACTAAATAATTTTTTCTAGATCTGTGATTTGGGGTCCTTTTTCCTCTTTTGAAGAGTTCAAAAATTCCCAAAAAGAGTCTGGGAATAGTGGGTTTCAGCATGTTTCCTCATCTCTACACCAAACCTTTTGTAATTTGAAAAAAATACCAATTGGGTATATTCATGCCTGCTTTTTGGTCGCTCTATAAAACTTTCACCTTTATCTGGGCCTTGATTACTGAGCACGACCTAGATATTTAAAAACCACTATTTTACATTTTATGGAAAATTTAAGCAGATATGGCCAACGACCTTGAATTTCTCCTTTGAATCCCTTGTCAAAGTATACATACCCATTAAATTTCATCTAATTATGAGCTTTTATGATCATGTTATAGCCAAAAAAAAACATGGCTTTAGACTATTTTTATCCTTGTCTCTCTTTCTCCTTTCCTTTCCTCCTCTCTTCTTCTCCCTTCTTTCTCTTATTCCCTTCTCTTCTACTTCTCCCTTTATTTCTCTTCTCTTCTTCTTCTCCTTCGACGGTCACTAGAAACCCTTCATCGGTGGTCTGCGAAAAATTATAATGGTGATCGATGAAAAGTCTATCTGTGATTGGCAAGAAACTACATCTTTTTTACGACCTCTGAAAAACTCCATTGGCAATCGGAAAAAAAAGCTACAGTGACGACCTCTGAAAAATCCATCATCAATTGGAAAAAAGGTATATCAGTGATCTGTGAAAAAATACACCTTTTCGACAACCGTAAAAAAACTTCATCTGTGAAAAGGTCTATCGAAAATCAGTGAAAAACTACACCTTTTTTACGATCTCCGAAAAACTCCATCGGTGATCAATGAAAAGGTCTATCGAAATTCAATGAAAAACTACAAATTTTTGATGAACTCCTAAAAACTCCATTGGAGATTGGAAAAAATGTCTATCGGTGATCTAAATTTTATTCCCACTTCTCCGAATTTTGCCGAACTAAAAAAAACTTAGAAGTTTCTAACCAAAATCGCATTGGATCTAGTTAGTTGATCTCAATATCAATGTGATAGTGACTGTCAATTCACCATACTTTACCAAATTTGTATATGAATCTCGATCGTTGATCTCCAAATCAAATTCCCAAAACTTCACTGAACTCTGAAAATCTCTATCGTCAATCGAGGATTTTGTTTATCGACGAACTGCGAAAATGCCCCTACTTCATAGAATTTTTCTGAACTCTGGAAAGCTCCAAATCTAGGATGAATCTGGGATGTCAATCTCAAAATCAATTGTGATCTTGGTCATCGATTCATCAAACTCTATTCCATGATCCTTGTCTTCTCCCATGATGGAACTGCCAACATGGATAGTGTCAATCCACATCACGGGTATGGTCCACGTCACCATCTGATCCATATTTATGAACAGAATGAAATTAAAACACAAATCTATAATATTAACCAAATACACAATGAATAATAACAAATATATAGTAAAACTTGACTTCTATTAAATAAGAACAAATATGTTGAAACTATAAAATGCAGACTGAAACAAGCTTGCTAGAATGATGGCATCTTATCTCTGAGAAGAGATGTGACATATACGCTCATTCGAAATAAGATGAGTACAATGAGGATCCAAAGGAATTTTTACATCAAACATGAATGCCAAAACCCTAGACAACCAAAAATCTAACCCTAGGAGATGAAGCTCCAAAAGTCATGTGGGCCCCGATGGGGTAAGTTGGTACACCAACTTGTCGGGGTCATCAATTTTGCATATGATATCCATTTTAGGAATTCGATACCTCATCCTAACGGTCTATCCTAGATGTACAAATTCCTTTAGGGTTCAAGTAATGTCGTTGAAAAACCCTGCCCCCCAAGAAGTCCAAAACAACGTCATTTAGGGCCTCAAAATGGCCCCGGAAGTTTGGGACTCAAAAACTGTACGAAAAATGACAAAATGAAAACTGTAACTTCCAAGATGAAATATGTATGTGATCTAGATAGAAGAGGTGGGTGGCCACCGATATCCACCTAAACCATCATCTATAAAAAAAAATCAAAAATCCTGAAAAATTATAATTTTTGAAAATTTCATAATTTTTCCGGTTTTTTTTTCCGGCTGCCATGGAAGCTATGGAATTAGATTCCCATGGATAAATTTGACCTTTAAAATATCAATTCAACACCTTTTTTCCAAATTACATTCATATTTCACCAAGAATTTGGGAATTTTTAATCTGAATTCATAGTTTTTTTCCAAAATTTGACACAGACTAAAATTATGCAACAACGAATTTCTCAAATTCACATTGGTTATTAGCACAGATGAGTCTAGTGTTGAAACAAAATCTCCAATACCACTCTGTAATGTACCCAAATTCCTGGTTGAGTCCCTTTACTACCATAATTGACTATCACCTCGATTCAAATGCGGAAAAATACACAATTAGACATTCAAACTCATGCAAGTGTCCATAATAATTAAAAACATGAGTGAAATTAATTTAAACATGTGCGAAAAAAACTAAACACATATAACACCAATCAATCACATAAAACACATAATCAAATGCAACAATTACCCACAACAAGTAACAATAAATAAGATAAAGCTTCAGAGTGAAATGCATAACAACTAACTCAACATTCAAAAAGATTAAACACAATGAATATGAGCACTTATCTTTTCAAATATGCAACCCACTATAGAGGGAAGACGTTCCACCCAACCATAGACTTTTTTATCTAGTTCTCAACATAAATTCACCCCCAATATGGGGCTAATAATCCACAAGAAAGGGTGTCCCCTAAAGGTGTCTAATGTCCACTCACAATAGCTAAATTCCTACAACCATTCCAATTCTCCAACTCTCTTTCCCCTCAACTTGCACAACCCAAAAAATGGGATCCCCTTCTTTTCCATACAATCCCTCAAGCTATCCCACTTCCCTCAAGGGATCCGACACAATTTGAATAGGAAAATATCTCTATTGGGTACTCCGGGAACTCTATCTACAACAAGAATTCTCACACCAGAAAAATACTTGCTCCCTTTGACAATTTATTGCATAGAATCTTACTCGTAGGCCCATACCCTATTTCTCCCTAAAATTATAGCTCCAATTTTTTTTTTATAGAAGCCCACCATGGTTGTTTGCTATCTTACAACACTACACACATATTTTCTCTCTTTTCCCTAACTATAAAAACTGCTCTTTTTTCCTATACAAATTTCCTTTTCTTCCATGCATCTTGACTCTCCCAATTTCAAAGGTTGATTGTACTCAGGCCCATTCTCTCAATAACTATGTGAGGTGACTTAACACACCAACCCCTCTTACATGTATTTTATGATTCGACTTTGGAAAACTCAAAAAATAATTTAGAAATATGGTTTAGGTTTAATAGGCATGTATAATTCCCCCTTTGACCCCCTCTCTTGTGGAAACTTAGCCCCCATTTCTTTGTTCACATTCGTTTGTAGTTCATGATACCTTTTATTTATTATTTCCAATATACATAATTTACATATTACATTGTTGGTCCTGTATTCATACTTCATATTTACATTATACATCACTAAATTGAAGATTAAAAATGAGGATGTTACATGCATGTCGTGTAACTTAAAACTCTAGTCCTTGAAAAATTGGGAAACTATGGAAGGTGTAAATGGGTGTAGTAAGGAGAAAATATATGCATATTTGAAAAGGTAGTAAACTACCACCATGATGACCAATTTGTTGTCGACCCTCAAGAGGCCCACTATAAAATCCATGGAAATATCAGTCTATATAGTGGCTGGTATTGGAAATTTCTATAATTCCCCGAGAGTCTTATTGCTTGCCCCTTGTTCCTTTGACAAGATTCGTATTCAACTAAATTATGGATGTCCTTTTACATGCCTTCCCAAAAGAAATATTTCTTATCTTCTTTCTATTTTTTTTGAAAGCCAAAGTGACCCACTATAGGGGATGAATGGAACTCCTCCAACACCTTTTGTTTTAAAGCTGAACTCTACACTAGAAAAATGTGACTTTAATATTGCAAGGTATCCTACTTCTAGATATATCTTATAGGGGGTTTGGGGTCCTCCTAGAGTACTTGGACGATTTCATCCATTGTGTCATTAGCCAACCATTCTTGTTAGTCCTCTGCAATCCAATCTAGTATTGGTAAGGATAGAACAAAGAGAGATCCTTCATCCTCATATTTCTTAGATAAAGTATCATGCATCACATTCTATTTTCCCTTCTTGTATATGATCTCATAATGACACCCTAGCATATTGGTGTCCCACTTGAGTTTCTTTGGTGATAACAACCTTTGTTTCAAAAAATACTTCAAATTATGATGGTTTGTATTGATCTAAAAGCATCTCCTAATGAGATATGGACACCAAGTATCAATCGCTTGAAGGATGACAATCATTTATTTCTCATAAGTGGATTTTTCCAAATTTCTATCACATAATGTTTTACTGGTGAGTTCCAATAGGTACCCCTATTACATTGGCACTACTCTGATACCATTGTCTAATGCATCACATTCCAAGACAAAAATATTATTGAAATCAAACACTACTAAGACATATGTAGTACACACAACTTCTCTTAAAGTTGGAAAGGCTTTCTCTATGGCATCATCCCATACAAAGACATTCGTTTTTAGTAGGTTGGTTAATGGATTGACAATTCTCCTATAATTATTCATAACCTTTTTATAGTAGCCCCTAAGCCCTAAGATTTCCAAAAACTTAGGGTGTGGTCAATATTGTATTCCCTCAACTTTATTTGGATCCACATGCACCTCATCCTGACTAAATAGTGGCCCAAGTATTCCACTTCAAAAGCAACAAAAGTACATATGGATTATTTGAGAAACAACTAGTTATCCCTGAGGAGTTGGAGGAATTTATCAACATGCTACACATGTGCTTCCCATTTTTTGCTATCAATTAGAATATGGAATCAAAGAATATAAGCACCAAATTATGTAAGAAGGGTTGGAAAATCTTGTTAATGAGGATATGAAAGGTGAATGGGGCATTACAAAAACCAAAAGGCATCACTAAAAACTTATAATGTTCTTCGGAAGTGCAATTTCTTAGGAATGTTCACCTCCTCGATCCATATTTAGTGGTACCATGAGTGAATGTCCAATTTAGTGAATAACTTGACACCATGAAGATCATCCAAAAGATAAGAAATCAGTGGGATGGGAAATTTGGCGTTGATCATCAATTATTGAGAGCATGAAAATTAGGACACATGAGCCGGTTGCCTTGTTTCATCAATACAATGACCATTGGGGATGAGTAATGTCTAGTACCGGGTCAGATTATGTTGGCTGCTAGGATAGGAAGGTGTTTCATTCTTATTCTATTGACTATTGTTCCATAATTGAGTAGAGCATAGGGAGTAGGATATTGGAGAAAAATAGAGGAAGTATGAGATCATGTAGTAGCCATATATGTCATAGTGTCTATGGAAACTCTATAGTGAGTGAAGTTTCTTTGTATTTGCATTTCATAATTGAGAAGAAAAGAGAAAGACAGTCATAACCTTCTAGCTAGGTTTTTCCCACGCTTTGCTTTTGAGGGTACATCTTGTGTTCATTGTGTGGATGGCTTGTTATTTTTTTTAGCTTCTTATGTTTCAGTTTTAACTTATTTCACTGTTTTGTGCACTAAGCTAGTAATATTAAATCTAACTCTAAAGTAAAAAACTACATAATAAAGATATTATGAAATCTTATAAGATTTTTTGTGACAAACTATTTCAATGGAATAGCCATGACAATTTACAAATCATATACATCATGATGTGATCGTTGAGAAGTAAAAGGGGGGATAAAGAGAGATTGAATCCTAGAAATTATTTGGAGGGTTATAATATCATGAGTCTTTGAGCATGATAGAAGGCTCGGGATATACTTATGTATGATGCCCATGCTTCTCCCTCTAACATGCGTACTTTTCCTTTGGAGTGCATTTTGTCAAACTTGTGTAAAAGTGGGAAAAATAGGCAAGTAGAGATTTTGGTAAAGTTGATGTATGGGTAGATAGGTTCAATATTGTGTGATTATGTCTTAGTAAAAATTCCATATTTTAGGTGTATTCAATTTATCCCTTGAATGCATTGTTGTATTGACTATGAAGATTGGAAAATAGTAGTGTCATTTCCATGGTGCAAGAAGAAGATAGAAGGCATTTAGTTGGTGTATATACAAAGTAAACCGAAAGAAGAAGAGTCCATTAACAATAATGAAATCCAAGGAATTGCAACAAAAATGAGACATGTATAATGGGTGCACAGAGCATTTGTGATCATGTAAGAAGGAATGGAAGATCACAAGGAGAATGTTTTGTAGAAGGTTATTAACATAACGATGAACACAAATAATGAAGAGTTTGTAGTGTGGATGATGGAATTAATGATTATCAATAAATAAATTGTTGTATTTATCGAAATAAATAAATGGTACAAGGTATAAATTGTTGGAAGCCAATTAGGAAGTGTCAAACAATAAATGGTACAAGGTATAGAGTTGAAGAAAGAATGAAATGAAGAAGAAGAATGTTACTAGAAAGATGAAAGGAGTGCATGTGCAAGTGAAAAAGAAACAAGTACTTGATAAATTAATTTTTCAAGAGAGCTCATAAGGAATTTATACATATGATAATTTAATGTAGAAGCATCCCCAGATAGTTGGCTATCTTGCAACACAAAAAAAAACCATTTTTGTTACAATTTTCAAGTAAATTTGTTTAATTCTAGTATTTAATTGATCTGAACTAGATCCAAACAAAATAAATGGTTGTAAGACTTAGTACTTGCAAGTGAAATTCAACAATTAATGAAGGTTAAATTTAAAAAAAAAGGACAATGCAAGTTCTAAAAAAAATAAATATAAAAGCAAAAGGAAATAGAAGAGAAAAAGAGAGAGGAATGGGAAATCAAAGGTCAGCCTCTTGGCCTTCCCATTACCACTAGTTCTCATATGTCTTCTTGTAACTTAACTCTCAAAGGGTGTATTTGGCCAAGAGGAGAGAATGTAAAGGATGAGGAGTTGTATGAGTTGTGAGTGGCCATAAAGCCATGAGATGTACTATCGCACAATTTGCACTTGTTCAAATCCCAACCCAAGATACTCAAACCTTGCGTAACTACAAGATATCCCGCCATTGTCACCTTAGTAGGAAATCCCCACGTTTTAGTGATGGATGAGGTCCACCATAGGGGAGGCATCCCCAGTAACCTGAAGGGATCAAAGTAGCAGATAATGTAGCTAAGCCTACCACCCCCTCTCTTGGTTACCTAAGTCAAATGTCTATGTCTGTGAAATTTAGGCAATTGGAAGTGTTTCAGGTACCTTCTTGGAACAAGAACAATTGGATCATATATCTATATATATATATATATATA
>ML813009.1:124385-145393 GCA_009831015.1 Picea engelmannii | reverse complement strand
ATATGCGATATAAGCCTCAAAAGACAGTAGACAATGAAAATATATGATAGCTAGTACAAAATTTCAGCAAGATAAAAGTATACAACAACTGATAGAGTTTTGTAACAGTCACAAGAAAATTAGATCAAAATTGAGTGAAATTACAGTGTAAAGTTAACATAATTCTGATAGATCAAATTCCAACTATTCCAAGCAATTTTTGAGTGAGTTAAGCTAATGTTAGACTAGTGTATGCAACAAACTTAAGTGAATTATATGGTTGTAGCAATCAACAACAATAAAGTTAGTATATTAGGCTAAGTTAGAATTAAAATAAGTTAGTAAAAACCTTAGAGAATAGTGTTTGAGTGTTTGTTTGATCAATTTCCTTGACAAGAAAAATTACACTAGTTCCTTTTGGGCTATGGAGTCTTTTATAATAGCAACAATCAATTGGAGAAATGATAATAATGTCCAATGTGTAGGGATTGAGGTCTAAGGTGTTAGCACCTTAGGGCCTTAGATCTCAAGAAGAGTTTTCTAGAGTGCAAGCACTTTTGGGATCTAACAACTCTTTCTTACCTTAGATTCTTGAGTAATGTCACAACAAGATTCTAGAATCAAACTCCTAGAAGTTTTCCCTAGATAGGATTTCCTTACAAATCAACGGATGAAATAGTCTAGAGAGACGAGGAAGCACCTTATGCTCCTCTCTTAGGGTTTTAGACAAACAATATATCTTCAATATGAACAAGTAAAATTTACCATAAACATCCAATACATGAAATGAAATTTCAGATTTTACTTACTTTACCAAGATTGACCAAGGACAAACCCTAATTTGTAGAAAGTTTCACCAAAAATCAACAATAGACATCCAAAAATTTCTCCTCCAAGCCAACAAAAATGACAACAAAAATTTCAGTCCTTGTTCTTTTGTGAGAGAGGAAAGTGTTATATTCAAATGAAATGGAAATGCCTCTAATTTATATGAGACCTTCCAACACAATTTGTCCACTTTTAAAAGTGAATTTAAAAATAAAGATGGTCAACCTCGCAAAATTCCCTTATAAACTACCAAATTTAATTTTTGCACAAAATAAGACCCTAAAGGGTGATGTCATCCCTTCTTAGGGTGATATTGAGCTCCAAAAGGGTGATGTTGAGGCTATTGGGTGGAACATTGGGCATCCAAAGGCCATAAAACATGCCAAACATTCCAAAATTCCTTTCCATAGCCTTCTTCCATCAAAGTACCATCTCCATCAAACCCTATCCCTCTCCATGGTGATATCATGGGCTAGGTGGGTGATGTTTAGGCCTCCAAAGGCCAATGTTTAGGTGGGAGAAGGTGGGAGATCATCATCTATCCATGCCAAAGTTCCTCCAAAGGAAATGACCTCCATTCTCAAGGTACAAATGCTCATCTCAAAAGTGCCCCAGACGTGGGGTCCTACATCCATCCTATGGGAAAAGTCTTACAAAGAAAAACAAGACAAGCTCCAATCATCCTCAAGTCACATGCATCATGATAATTAATCCATATCCAATAAAAGGACCACCCAACATGTGCATCAAACCCCCCTTTTCAAACTAAAAAATGATCAAAGACATTATAAACTTTGACAAATTTAGGTATGGGAGGGGTGTTAAGGTGCCCTATTGGGTTAGTCAATCCCCAAGTCAAGGAAAATTCCCTGAGAAAACCTATCTAAGTCATGTGTGAGTATGAGGTGGATTCTAGTAATAATTTTAGGCATGGGGTTCGAGACATACAAGGGTTCATATTGTCTCATTTATGGGTGCCTTTGTAGAGGGTGTACTACCCTTTGTCTGCAATGCAACATTTTCCCAAGCCCATTCATTTGTTGTTAATTTATTAAGGTCCACAACGATTGGGTACTATAATGCATGGAAAGGAAAGAGTAACATAACGTCACTTGAATATTAGGTACACTGAGTGCCATATGCATGGAAAGAAAGGGACATCACATAAATGCACCTTCTCGACAACTTGTGGGACATTATTTAATGTGTGGTTTTCTTTTACAGGTCCTTCATTTTTTGGGAGAGATAATTTATTGTTCTGAGGACCTCTTGGGTGATCATATGGAAGGAACACATTATATTTTATATTTTTCTAGCTACATTCACCTCTTGGCCTTTATCCCCTTCTTCCCATGAAAGGAGGTATAATTCCTTCTTGTGTCAGTGCACCCGAAAACCCAAAAGATAAGGATATCAAAAGGAAGAAGTATGGAAAGTGATAAGAATGATTGGGAATGGTACGATGACTCTTCAAGGAACCCCCCATTAGAAACCCATTCCCAAGGGTGACTAACTTACTAGGACCTAGTGACACCCACCAAGGTGAAATAAGGAAAAATGTATAAATTCCAAGAAAACATTCTATAATCGAGAAACAATTATTTGAAACATGAGAAATGCTTCAAATATTAAAAAGACACTCACCATGAGACCAGAATTGTTACCTCTTGAAGAAATACATGTCGTCCTCTAGGGCCAAGCTGATGTGGTGGATGGTGCTCTACTGTTGAAGATGAGTGATGGAGAAATCATGAGTAGGAGGGGCCATGTGGGATCTACTGGTCAATCTGGCTCTAGACACTCCATGTTTTCTACATGCAAACCTCGAGACATGATCTCCTTAGTTACCCCTAGCTTGGGGGGTAACAAGATGCACTATAATTGGAGATTGTTGAAATAAATACCAAGCAAACATTCAATGTTGGTTTTCTTGTTTGAGTTTCTAGGGTAAAATTTGTGTGTTGATTGTGAGTTTCATTATGATTCATTGCTAGGTCTACCATTGCAAATTTTATTTGTATGAGTTTATATTTCAAAATCAAACTCCATTCTCTATTCACTGTGTGAAATACGATAGATTATATATAATGAAATGAATTCACTACCTCTAGGTTATTTACAACAACTAACATATTTTGTCTATCCATCCAATTGTTTGGATGATATCAATAGATGTTCCATATTTCTAGCCAAATTTTTATTCTACTCTTGGTATTCAACAAACAACCCACTCAAAAAATGTTGGTCGTTACCTTGGGAAGATGTGGGCACTTTCCAACACTAGCATATTGTTCAATTATTGGATGAAGTCTATTTCCTAGCTCCCCTATGTTGTATTGACTCCTTCAACAAAATATTTGACTTCCCAACACACTAATTCTCAAGTTATTGGTGGTAAATTTCTTCAATAATGGAGAACTAATAGTTGGTGTGTCCTACTACTTGTTGGGTTACGAAAAAGGTATAAATATCTTCCTTTTTCCCACAGTTCATGATATGATTTTGATTGATTCTTCAGATAGTTAGGGATAAATAGGAAATAACATGATTAATATGTCTCTTAGGGTTGTTATTGAAGTTTTATTAAATAGATTCTAAATTACGATTGGAATGGTTTGATTTTGTTGCAGAATTGGATAAATAACTGTCAAAGATAACCAAAGAGATTTTGGCTATGCACAAGCTATTGGAGGTTGAAGACTTTTTAAGCACAAAGCAGTTTGAAGATAATGCATTTTCTATATTGTAATTTTATAATAGTAAAGAAATCCTGAGGATCTTTGGATCCTCAAGATAACTTGATTTACCCAGATTATTGTAATATATAAGAGGGTAGTAGATCTAGAAAGGGGGAGAAAAAAATGCATTCAAGCATTTAGATTCAGAATTGTTCTGCACAAACAGTTTTTGTAAATGTTTCACCAGCTATGGAATCAATGAAAGTTTTGAGTGTTTCCACCATTTCTGTGTTCTGAGTTTCTCGTAGCAGTACTTCTGAAGACTGAGCGCCCAGTCTGAAGGAACTACTGTCTCGTTCTGTAATTGTATTAGTTTGAAGTTTGATTTCTATTTTGTGATTCAGATCTCTTTTACAATAGCCAAGGATAAATGCATAAGTGTGTTGATGTTTTTATGATTGTTTGCGTATAGAAGACATAAATTTCCCTCAAGTATTAATGATTTCCGTTATGATTTCCATTTTTGAAGTTGTTGCTTGACAGTTCCTCATATTTTTATCCACATTGTTCCTTTTCCTTAGATTTACGATTGTTGTTCCTTTCGGTAAAAGTTACATTAGTTGTCCCTTCTGATTAGATTATAATTGTTGTTTCTTTCCGTAGATAGAGTAATTTGTTATTTCCTTTCCAGTAATCAGAATTCATAATTGATAATTAATTTTGCAAGTCCTTACTTAGATTCAATTACTGCTTTCTAGTTAAGTGAATTCAATAGATTAATTAGTTCCTTTTCATTTTACAGCATCTTAGTAATCAGATTTCAATTCCATTTAGTTCTTAGAATCTTTGGTGAATGTTTGAGGAACTTGATTGTTGATGAACTCAGATTTGGTTTAACTACATGATTTTAGGCTACCTACATAGACTTTGCTTATATTCTTGAGATAAAAGACGAATCTCCGGGTTGATAAATTAATGTTAAACTAAGGTTGTTTTTAGGACATCTTTAGACACCAACATTTTGGCGCCGTTGCCAGGGAGAATTTCAAAGGTAGCATAGGTTGTGTCTCTGGAGGACCGGGTATTGAAGATGGAAGGTAAGAACCTGCACAGGTAATAAGTAAAATGCTTATGCCAACGCTTATCTCCAGTTGACACTTAAGAGGCTTCGTAGGTGTTTTCTTTTGTTGTTGTGTGAAGTGTGTATGAATAGAAAGAAGGATCTTGAAAAACCAAAACCCAGGGTTCGGTGATACCTGGAAGAAGCACTTTCATAGACGAAATCATCAAAAAGGTTGAATCTCAAGCTTCAGTTGGACCTAGGAAAGGACCCACCCAAATCCCTCAGGTAGTAGTTTCACCAACTATGGCCCATGCTGAGATTCATAGCAAAACTGAAGGGACTGAGCAGAGCTTTCAGAATATAGATCTCCCACTGCTCAACCCCTTAGAAGAGGGAAGCTCTAATCATCTGGAGGAGGGAATAGGAGAAACTAGCGGGGTTGCCAAGACAGACCCACCATCACCACCTGAACCTGAGGGAGCAACCCTACGCTGGTTCATGGGATTGGGAGGTGGAACCATCAATTCATGGGACCAGATGAAAGAAACCTTCTTGTTAAAATATCAGGATTATTGCAGAACCAGAGACCTAAAAGATGAAATCTTTCAAATGACCGCAAAGGAAAATGAATCACTAGAAGAATATGTCAAAAAATTTCAGTATAATTTGCAAAGATCACCCTATGGTACACTACCAGGTGAAGTACTCAAAGAAACTCTGATTAAAGGAATGAAAGATGAATGGGTAAAAACATTGAATTTAATGGGGAAAGGTGACATTTATCAAGAAAATTATAAAGACATTGTTCTATTATGTATTAGGTGCTCACGAGGAAGTACACGGATCAGGTCAGGAATGCGGATGTCCCTCACAAGAAACAACAATATCACCAGCGGGGGTGTTACACAAGCTGAAGTTGGTAATCTCCTAGAAAACTTTAAAACAAATATTTTGAGCACTCTGACTACACAATTGGATGTATTGCAGGCCAAACAAAAAAAGGTAGAAGCAGAGCAGACCTTGGCTATATTTTTCCACAGGTGCAGAAAGAAACATGGTCCAAGGGAATGCCCCTTGGATATAGTTTGGGTTTGCATTATTTGTGCCAAGGATCACGACACAGATGAATGCCCATCACTCCCTGGATTGAAAGTTGTATTCAAAGAAGCAGAAGAGTAAATAGAACCATTATATCTTATGGCTCAACACCGTCAGTGGCAGTCTCGGCCTCAAAATGCATTACAGGACCCTTCCTCTTTCTTTCCTGGACAATACAACCAATAGCAAAATCCTAGACAGTATAATCAACAGCAGAATTTTGGCAGTACATGGCAGGTTCATCCATTTACTAATCAGAACTGGTAGCCCCAGTAGTACCCACCTACAATTCCTACCTGGCCAAACCAGCCTGCCACAAACCCCAACTAGAAAAATCAACCAACTACAAGTTCCAATTGGCCAAATTCACAATACCCCACCTCATCTTGGCAAAATTCGAATAATACCTACCCTCCACAATGGCCTAACTCGACTGCCCAAAACCCAAATTGGAACCAAAACTGGCAGCGCCCCATGGGGATGAATAACCAACCTATGGGGATGACCTCTCAAACCCAACCCCCGTTACAAACTCCACTCCCATTGCCCCAATCACAATTGCGCCCTCAATTACCTACCCAACCCCACCCGAATCCCAATAACAGACCAGCTCAACTCATCCAGATTATGGAAAGTGGAGAAGGGGAAATCAATCCAGTAGGATGCAATGAACTTTGGTTAATATCGGGGCGCATAATATCACCTGAACAAAATGACGTTCCCTAAGAACAGGGGAATGAAAAACAAACAGCAATAACACCCTCGACTGTGGTAATAATAGAAGAAATCGAGCAAGGGGGGAACACATTCGAATCACAAGACTCTGATAAGGATGCAATTCCCTCCCCTCCGTTCCCCGAAATATTGATGATAGAAAAACCCACCGTATATCCTGACTTCGACATTGTAGGGGAAATCAAGAATTTATACATTAAAATTCCACTCCTGCAAGCCCTGCAAGACATACCAATCTATGCAAAAATAATCAGGGAGCTATGTGGGAGGAAACCCATCAGAAAAATAAAAAAATCATCATCAACAGTTCATGTAGTGGGAGCCTTATCTGATCTAATTTTGGGTAGAGAAACACCAATCAAATATGCAGATCTGGGGAACCCCATAGTAACAGTTCAAATTCAGGGGTGTTCTTTTCCAAACACCCTAGTCGATTTGGGGGCAGCCATCAATATTCTAACTATGGAAATCTGCAATGCCCTGGGTCTTCACTCTTTCGACCCAACCCTGATTATGTTGCAATTGGCTGATCGATCAATGGTCAAACCACTTGGCACACTACATGATATAGCCATTTCAGTTGATTCTTGGGAATATCATGCAGATTTTCTCATCATCAACCCAAGAAGTGGACTTGAAGGACATCCATTGATATTGGGCAGACCATGGCTCGTGACAGCTGATGCGTACATAGGCTGTCGATCAGGTACAATGAAAATTTCTATAGGAGGGGTTACAAGGAATCTCATCTTATATCCTCCAGCCAAACCTAGTCCAATGATCATACACCCACAATTGCCACCACCACAATATCCAGAGAAGGATCTGTGTGCCCCACTTACGATGGAAGAAGCCCTCAAGCTCAAGAATCAGCTAGAGGATGATGTAATCAGTGGGTTTATTAACAACCCAACTGCTGTAAGTAACCCAACATGCCAGATGCTCCAAGTCGTTCTAGACTGTGAAGCACGGGGAGACCCACTGGAAGATTTAATGGAACAACAAATTCTGACTATCGTTGTTCACAACAACAAATCCATTGAGATCGCACCAGGGAAGTCTCTGAACATTAATGCCAACCTAGAAGAGCAACAACAACAAAAGCTAATCCAAACCCTCTCTAAATACTAGCAATCTTTTGCCTGGGAGTACTCTGATATGAAAGGTATTGATCCACAACTCTGCACACACCACATTTATATTGAGAAAGACATTCGACCTATCCAACAACCACAAAGAATATTGAACCCCCACCTCAGAGATATTGTTAAAGAAGAGCTACAAAAGTTGTTGGACGCAGATTTTATTAACCCTATCTTAGATAGTTGATGGGTTTCCCCATTAGTCATCATCCCAAAGAAAAACAGTAAGTGGCGAATCTGCATTGATTACAGGGAACTAAACAAAGCTACTCAAAAAGATCATTTTCCATTACCTTTCATTGATCAGGTATTGGATACCTTGGCAGGGAAGAAATTCTTCTCATTCCTATACGGTTTCAGTGGCTACAATCTAATCCAGATTACCCCAGAAGATTAGGATAAAATGACATTCACATGTCCCTGGGGTACCTTTGCCTACAAAGTATTTCGCTTCAGACTTTGTAACGCTCCAGCTACATTCCAAAGGGCCATTCTGAGCATATTCAGTGATCTGATTAGCAAAGGGCTTGAAGTCTACATGGATGATTTCACCCCATACGACAACGACTTCGATCAAGCCTTGAATAATCTGGAGAAGGTATTGAAATGGTGCATCACTACCAGGTTATGTTTAAGTCACGAAAAATGTCACATGATGATGACAGAAGGTGTGGTATTAGGGAATTACATTTCTGCAGATGGAATTAGAGTATACCCAGCAAAAATTGAGGTAATTCTTAATCTACCTACTCCACACACACAAACTAAGGTACGTAGTTTCCTTGGTGCTTCAGGATACTGTCGCAGATTTATGCCAAATTTTTCAAAAACCGCTGCACCCTTACATGCTTTGACAGGTAATGTAGAATTTCAATGGTCTGAAAAATGTGATGTGGCTTTTGCAGGACTCAAGAAACTGATCTCAACAACGCCAGTGTTGAGAAGACCTAATTGGAAAATACCATTTCAAATTTCCACCGACGCCTCAGACATTGCCATAGGCGTCGTTTTGGGACAGGAAGAAGAAAAGAAACCCTACGCCATTTATTTCATTAGCAATAATCTAACTCTAGCCGAACATAATTATACAGTAATAGAGAAAGAGTTCTTAGCTATTATACATGCCATCAATAAATTTCGTCATTATATAACAGGCTATCCAGTTATCCTGTATACTGATCATTCAACCATTAGATATCTAGCTAATAAACCAATTACTAATGGATGGGTCACTTGATGGTTATCATTATTGTAGGAATTTGATATCACTATCAAAGATCGACCTAGGAGAGAAAATCTTGTCGCAGACTTCCTGTCCCGCATCCGCAAAATAGACGACTCATTAACAATTGAGGATCAATTCTCGGATGAGCATATGTTTGTTGTCAACACAAAACCACCTTGGTACGCTGATGTAGCAAACTATCTAGCAGTGGGAAGATTACTGACACATTTATCATCAAAGGAAAGATGATTGATCGTCCAGTGTTGCACACGATTCACTTGGATCAGTGGATATCTTTTCCACACATGAGTTGATCTCCAGATCTGACGATGCGTACGAGAGGACGAAATCTATGACATACTGAAAGCAGGACATGACGATCTCTGTGGGGGGAATTTTGCAGATCGTAGGGCTGGACACAAAATCTTACAGATGGGCTATTAGTGGCCCTCAATATTCAGAGATGCCAAAAACTATTTGGCTGGACACAAAATCTTACAGATGGGCTATTAGTGGCCCTCAATATTCAGAGATGCCAAAAAATATTTCCAGACATGCGACAGCTGTCAGCGGATGGGGAAACCAGGTCAAGCTGATGAAATGCCCTTGAAAACACAACTAGTCATAGAACCATTTGAAAGATGGGTGCTGGACTTCGTCGGCCCCTTTAATCCAAAGTCAAATCAAAAGGCCTATATTCTCATTGCAACAGACTACATGACTAAATGGGTAGAGGAAAAAGATTTACCAAATGCAACAAAAGAAGTAGTCATCAAATTCCTTTTCAAATTGTTTGTATGGTATGGACTACCCAGAGAAATAATTATTGATGGAGGGTCACAATTTACAGGCCATAGAATCACCACCACACTAGACAACTATCACATTAGGCACAGAGTTACTTCTCCCTACCACCCACAAGAAAACGGGCAAGTAGAAAGCACCAATAAGGTCCTAGAGGCAATCATGACGAAGACTGTCTCAACAAACTGACATAATTGGGCTACTGAGCTCCCAAATGCCTTATGGTCTTATCGTACAACCTGACGTAACACCAATGGATACTCTCCTTACCATCTAGTCTATGGTAAAGAACCCATCTTCCTAATCGAATTCAAGATCAAGACCCTAAGAATGGCCCAGGAAATTGGACTAAATCTTACAGAAGCACATAAACGACGCCTTCATCAACTCAATGAATTGGATGAAGCATGCTTGTATGCTGTGGAGCACACAACTGTTATCTAGCAATAGAGAGCAACCTGGCATGACAAGCATATCAAGAATAAATCATTGAAGAAAGGCGACTGGGCGCTCCTCTATGATTTTAGATTTCAGGACTTTCCTGGGAAATTACAGACATGATGGCTAGGGTTGTATGAAATTAACAGAGTCCATGATAATGGCACATTTACTTTGAGAACCATCAATGGGTCTAGATCACCCTTTTTGGTCAATGGACACTGGCTGCGACTTTACCACCAGCCACCTTCAAAAGATTCTTTCTATCAAGAAGTAAGTAAAGACCCTACGTTGCAGATTTTGGCTGGCTGGGAAGGTAACCCAGCCACCCCAACTTCATAAATGATGCATTTTGTTTATACTGTATATACTGTACATAGTTTTCCAACTAAGTGGTTAGTTTTTCTTTGTTTTATAAAAAGTCATCTAGGAAACCAGAATCAAGACAGATAACTACAATTAGCACCTTTTTTCTGTTCCATACTCCCATTTTGTCTTATCACACAAACCCTATCTTTTACATGTTCATGATGATTATGTTCCTGAACAGAACAACTGTTGTTCCTTCTCACGCACCTGCTGGTCCTTTTCACGCGCCTGCTGTTCCTTTTTGAATGGAACAACTGTTGTTCATTTTCGCACGCCTGCTGCTCCTTTTGAACGGAACAACTGTTGTTCCTTTTTCGCACACCTGTTGTTCCTTTTTGAATGGAACAACTGCTATTCCTTTTCACGCGATTGTCGTTCCCTTCTTTACTATTCAAACGCTAGCCATTCCTCTATAAGTGAGGCTTTCATCAAATAATTTTCACCAGCACTGTTTCTAATCATCATTACAACGATTTGTCCTTATTTTTTGGATGGCCCCTCACACCTTATCAAAACAAAACAAAAATTGTGGAATAATCTTTCCGAAATATCTTAAACCTCGTTCATAATTGATCGCCACCATAAGTTTTTTCTTTCCCTTATATATACAAATATACCTGAATGATATTTTGCCTCTATATTATAAGGAGTCTTCAACACATTTTTACTTGGCATCTTTACACTTCCTTATACCATCCCTTACTCTTAAGGAGTAGATGAGCCTCCCTTTAAAAAAAAATAAAAAATTACATATACATATATAATAGGATTTTCCCATAAAGAACGGGGGGTCTCATCACGAGCCAACCTACCATGATCATAGGATACTAACCTAAGTGACATTCCCACTATGGCTACCACACCAGGGTAATGGCCTTTGACATTTTCTTTTGTCAAAGGACAAGAGGTCTCATCACAAGCTGGCTTGTTCACTTAAGTTACAATCTAGTGAGTGGCAATATCATCATCTGGCTACCAAACTAGGATAATGGTCTTCTTGGGAAAAGACAATTCAAATATTTATTAAGAAAATATACAAATAAATAAAGATACACAACAAAAACCTTTTTCATAAATAACGGGGGGTCTCATCATGAGCCAACCTACCACGATCATAGGATACTAACCTAAGTGACATTCCCACTATGGCTACCACACCAAGGCAATGGCCTTTGACAGTTTCTTTTATCAAAGGACAAGAGGTCTCATCACGAGATGAATTGTTCACTTAAGTTATAATCTAGTGAGTGGCATTATCATCATCTGGCTACCAAACCAGGATAATGTTCTTTTTGGAAAAATATGATTCGCATGTGTATTAAGGATACGGGCTCATCTAAGGGTTAAAAGGAAACCCTGCCAACGCTATGGACATTTGCGGGCAGCAGTGGCTCTGCCTGTGGTATGGAAGATTATCTCAAAATACCAAGTTTATGCGTGTCTCTAGATCTCCTTTACTCAAATAATGAGGCTATCATATCATTTATACTCAATCACCTGGAAAAGTAACAATATTATGCTATGTGGAATATAAAAAACAAATGAACAAATTTAATATATTTTTGATTGATTTATCCATAAATCATTTTTTTGAACATAGGTGTAATAAATTTACAAATTCCACACACCAAACAGACTATTGTTTAAACGATTTTTGGTGGCATGTGTTTTTTGAAAATTATATATGGTTAGTCCCTATCGGCGGCGACAACACAATCATTACCTCTCACCCGAAAATAACTGCACTCATTACTTCCGCCTACACTGACGGTCGAGGACGACCTCTACATTAATGAGGGGGATGCTCGACACACTTCCTAACTAGATGTAATGATTGTAATAAATACGAAACCCACGTCTTTATACATTTGTTGGCGCTGATATTTTCTATTTTTGGCATCTACTTCTCCAAAGCTGGTCTAACCAAATTTGTAAATAGGAAGGACAATCGTTCTTTCTTTTTCACAAAAATATGGGTGGCAGAAGTGTGCGCAGAGAGTCGACATTACTTTGGGTTATAGAACAGGAAAGAGAAATCCTATATCACCTAGGGTGGACCAAGTACTTCAGTCACTTGCAAGGATATGACACAAATGTTACTCTTGAATTCTTTCAAAACTTGCAAGGAGACATCTCTATGGTGTAAGGCATACAAATATCAGTTACCCTAGAAATCATAGCAGAAGTTATAGGCCTCCCTAACATAGGCATTCAATGGATAGGGAAATACACGAAGCTGAGGGAAGTTGTGGAATCTTTCACAGAATCGGGGGAAGAATTGGATAAAAAAGGAAAGGGAATTAATCCTAGTACCCTCAGTGAACCATGGAAGGAACTGGTGGGGATAGTTCAGTGGTACCTCACCTGCGATGGACGATACGACGTAATTCGAGCTTGCCATATCAAATTGTTGGCAGCCTTGAAGCAACGGTTAGTACTTAATTTACCTTTCTTCCTGAATGCAATACTGCATGAAGTTTTCTTAAGAACACAAAAGTCCAAGGATCCTATTACTATTATCAGCCACCACAAATTAGTTAAAATAATAGTGGATAAATCATTAAGTCAAACTCAGTTGACTTGGGAGAATATGATTGGGGCCAATAGACCTCCACAACTGGAGCAGGCAACTACCACCCAAAGAGAAATTCCACTGCCTCAAATCGAAGTTGAAGCAGACCCTCCTCAAATCACTGAGGCCTAGACCTCATAGACATAAGCATTAACAAAAAGGAAGAAGAGAAAAATGGCTGCTCCTAGATCCCCCCCTAGGACAAGGAAGAGAAGTAGACAAACTCAGAAAACGACTGAAGCAATTCAGGATGCAACAGAGCACCCTCAAGAACTTCAGAATTTCATAGAGCAACCTCTACAGGAAAACGTTCAAGCAATTGAGCAAGCAGAGCATACAGCACAAAAGGATAATCAGGGAGACACCCAACCTACAATAGAACACCTGACAAGACACTTTTTGAAGAGCTGTGAGATAGAAATAGCTCAAGTTTTGGGGAACTTAGGAACCTTAATTGACAGAGATGAAAATAATCCGGAAAAAGACCCAAAACCAACCTCCTCTTCACAACTAGCCGAAGACTTTCCTGATATTGAAATGTCTTTTCCAGACGACACCGCACATGAGGAATTTCTTTTTGAAATGAGAAACCCTATTGGACAACCAGAGTACTTGGAAGGAACAAAGGGACAACCATCTGCTGGCCGGAATGAAGAAGACCTCGAGATCCCTCATAAACAAAAATCAACCAAAAACTTCTATCTTTTACGTTTCTTTTGAAACTAAGGAAAAAAGTGTATTATGTTTCGTTTTGTTCTAGTTCCGGGTGCCGAAACTAGGGAGATTGGGTTATGACCACATTCACTAATTTATCCACAACAAAAATGGCGACTCCACTGGGGAATATCTTCAAGATTTGTTCTCCTAGTGAGCTTCCTGTGTCATGTTTGCTTCATGAGTCATCATTTCACTTTGTTTGATTAGATAATCCCAAATTCTTTTGGAAAGATTAAGCATATTTTTATTTTTTCTAAACTTTAGTATCTTGTCGCACTTTTCTTTGAGTCACACAGCGACATTGTCACATTGTGTATACTTCTCTGTCCACGACAATCTAACGTGTCACACTGTCATTCAAAGCCGCATGTGACAACTTTTTGAAAAAAAATATTTTTAAAAGTTCTTTCTTTCCCAGGCTTGAGATCTGATGTTATAGAAGTATTTGGGCGGATTCATTTATTAATTTACATAATTCTTGGTAATCTGGAACTTCTTTTCACCATTGATATTTTTTAACTTTCTTTCTTTAGTTTTCTTGTACTAAAAAGGATATAATCTCTTAGCCAAGTCTTTGAGTGATTTTCAATTACTGTTGTTATTGCTTTCTTGGATATTTTTTAGATAGTGATTGAGTGTTTTCTTCAGTGACCTCTTTAGCTTTGAACTCTCTTGTTGAAGAATTGTTTCAAGAATTTTGAATTTAGTTTGGGTTTAATTCTTTGGAGCTTTGTTATGTTTTTTTCTCTTTTTTTAAGTTCTATATGTGATTCATTTGCTTCGCTATATCTCTTTTCTTTCTTTTGCAATTTCATATCTTTGTTTGAAATAAAAAGTTTAAAAGAGAAGCATATTTCTTTTTCATAAAGAAGAATTTTATTGCATTTTGGATCATTTGAGGAAAATTGGAATTGAATCATTTAAAATTGGAATTTGTGTTTTTTTGAAAAAGATCTTTATTTATAGGCATTTTGGAAAGATAACTTGTACTCTTAAAAGACAAAACCTCTCTCTCTCACATATATATGATTCATCAAATTTAAATTTTCATCTCATATCCTTTTACACACTTTTGAGTCAAGGTTTCACATCATGAGTTTCATTTCCATAACCCTATGTAAACAACAACCTCTAAAACAAAGCGTTTAATAAAATCCATCAGAAATTTTTTATTTCTTGATAGCAAACCGACACTAGTTTAGGCTAGAGCTTTGGAATAGGTTGTGAGATAAACTTTCCAAAGCTTCCAAAACCAACATAGAATCTTGTGGTAAGGAGAGAAAATCCAATTTTGTATAGGCATAGTTGGGATCCCCCTCTCACACCGGGGTTAAACACGAGGTCGCATGCGGGAGAGAAATGGAGATTACCCCTCCGAGGCTTGACCAAACGTAGTGGAATGATAGTATATTGGGGGTTATTCTTGAGATTCGGTTATTTTCATTTGATCTCGAAACTTTGTGAATCCCGAATCTGTTCGAGATCCTTCTGAAGCTTATCTGGTCCTCTTGGTCTCAGTCCTCTTAAGGAATTTCAAACTTGATATCCTGCCCATACTTTTGGACGTGACTATCGACTGTACCCGCTCAAAGGTTGATTACGAGTTGGTGACCTTAGTTTCCATAATATTTAGGGTCTTTACATAAGGTTACGGTGAAGGGGAGTCTTCACTGTACCTGGGTCATACATTGGTCAAACTCACTCGAGCTCCTTGGAGGGTCACCATAAGGGGAATTGCACCAGGGTGTAAGTCCATTAAGAAGGTCGCCAATGTAATTGATCCACCCACTCCATCCCTGCTCCTTCTTATATTTTTCTTACGATGTTAGATTTCATGACCAACTAGTTTTTACAGTGTGAGAATATCATGTTTGTTGGTGCGTTTTCTTTCTAGATTTATTAGAGAATGTTTTGTTGTTTGCATTAGATTACCTAGGAGATAATCAATAATTGTTGAAAATTTAAAACGTGGCGGAACCTCCTCACCATTCTCGTATAATGTAGGGTTTACCCCCTAAAGAACCAAAAAACACAACATCTAAAGATATCAACGTTGATATTACACAACCAAAAATTGTTACTGAAACTATAGAAGTATCAAAAGTAAATCAACCTGAAACTACTAGGATTGAAGAACCCAATATTGACAATATTGAACCTGAACTTGTTGAACCCGAAGTCACCCAAGATTACGAAGTTGAAATAATTCATTCACCAAGTTCAGATTCACCACACTTACATTCTAGTACTCAACCTTTCGTTCCTTCACCCATTCCAGTATTTGAACCATTACAGAGTAGTCCTCAACATTCTCAATTTCCAGACAGTTTCGTAGTTGAAGAATATACTCCCGAATATTTTCGTTTTCATTTCAAACCACCTTTATCCGACAGTGATGATTTAGTTGTTTTCCAACTACCCACACCACTTGTATCTCTGTGTAGAGATAACACTTCGTATCGTTTCTTAATCAGAGATAGTGAAACCCCATTGTTACGAACACCATCGTCCTTCTTCATCGGTTCAACAATGGATCAATCAAATTCTACAGATCATGTGTCTAAAGGTACTAGCTTCCCAACTACATTGTTTATTTCTAGTGGACCTAGTATATCGTATGACTTTGGTGGACCATCAGTTCCCGCTGGGTATCAATCTCTCAGTGGTATTTTTTCTGGTGCTTCAACGAGTCCTTCATTATTTCATTATCCTCCTTAGACCACTGGTATCCCTTGTATGAATGATATGTTTGGTACTACTCTTTTGAATATAGGACAGATCCCACAAACTACTATTGCTCCAGTATCTTCTACTCAACCAGTTTTTAGTCAATAGTTTCCCTTAACTAGTGGGACTATTGTTCAGTCTTCTCTATGTCAATGCATACCTACAACTATGGGTCAAATGTATGTAAGGTCCATGGTCTCTGAGAGGAAACCTCTTCCAGGATCGTCATCATCTACTAGGGAGAAACCTCTTCCAAAATCGTCATCATCTACTCGGGGGCAACCTCTTCCAATATCTTCATTTCTTACTGGGGGCAACCTTTTCCAGGATTGTCATCGCCTACTTGGAGTCAATATTTTCCAGGATCATCGTTATCTACTGGATTTGGCTAATAAACCCCTAGTTCTGGTCAACAACCTTCTCTCTCTGGATTTGGCCATCAACCTCCTGGTTTTGGTCAACAATCTCCTCCTGGATTTGGCCAACAACTTCCTGGTTTTAGTCAACAATCTCCTCCTAGATTTGGCCAAAAACCTTCTCCTCCTGGATTTGGCCAACAACCTTCTCTCCCTAGATTTGGCCAACAACCTTATGTTCCTGGATTTGGTCAACAACCTCTCCCTAGATTTGGCCAACAACATGTTCCTGGATCTGGTCAACAACCTCCATTCAAAGCTTCTTTTACTGGACAACCAATACCTAGAATTGGTTAGAAACCTCCTCATGGAATATCATACCCAATCGGATTCATGCCACCCTCAGTTGGTCAAATGTCTGGGAACAAGCCTTTCTATGGAATGGAAAGCCAATAGAACATCCCTTAAACTAGTGGAGCTAGTGGTACTCATGTACTTACTAACCAACCTTTCCAAGGATATAATCCTTATGTTGTTGATACTCAAGTTCCTATGGGACATCCACATTTTCAACCTTATTTTGTTCAAATACCAACAACATCCATGAATCCTCAACAGGGGTATCAACCATATCAAGGGGTCGATCCTTATGTTTCTTATCAAAACCCTGCTTACCAACAACCTTCCCTTAATGTCCAATTACCATTTTTGGTAGCTTTGGACTTACCCGATCTATCTCGGCTTACCAACGATCTGATCTACCATTTTCCTACTTGGCCTCACATACCTACTAAGTTACCAAGTGATATCCATAAGTTTTATGGGAAACCTGGAGAAGACCCTACAAATCATGTCATGACTTATCATTTGTGGTGTTCTTCCAACACTTTAAATGATGATTCTATTCGTTTACGTCTTTTTCAGTGCACACTCATGGGTAGTGCCACTAAATGGTACATAGAATTAAAACGAGGAACCTTCTCTACTTTTCACTCTTTGGATATGGATTTTTTAACCCATTTCCAGTTGCCAATTCATTATGAAACTAAAAATGAACTAGGGAGATTGGTATATGTTTGCATTCACTAATTTATCCACAACACAATTACCACAGACTAACTCATTGTCACTATTATAGGTGACACTTGTGCCTCTAAAAATCTGAAGCACCCATTTCACTGCTCAACCTGAATTTTCCATGTGATTCACAACATCAATTGAATGTGAAATCTCTGGTCTTAACAATTTTATTGCATCCAAAAGATTTCCACCTGAAATGACACCCGATATACGAGACATAACTTTTTATTCATTATAAACATGACCTAAACTTGAAGAAAACTTATAATGGAAATCAATAGGGATATTAATTGGTTTCACGTTGTTCATATTGAAGTTCAACCACAACTTACCATGTATATCATCTATGTGTACTTGTGTGCTCAAAATTTGTTTTGTTGCTTCTTGATCCTTCATCTGAAATGTCATGTCCAACTTATCCTTTATCTTATTGATCTCAACCATGCTTTGGATTGCAACGAGCATATCATCAATAAATAATATCAGGATAGTGACTGTACTATTAACAGTATAGTCATACTTACCCCTTGAAACGTTTTGTCTCACCATGAAGGATTGAAACCTCTTGTACAATTGCCTGGGTACCATTATGCCATACAATGAATCCTCTAGCATGCAAACATATCTACCAGTTTGATCTTGAACTAACTCTTTTGGTTGTTCCATACACACTATATTTATGTTAATGACAATCTTGTGGAAAGTAGTATCCTGCACATTACAACCCTTTTCTCCATCATCATAACTAACAGAGATATAAAACAAGCAGAAAATCAGAAACAAAGATCCTAAGTCTGGAAGAAACTTACAGTTCTGCAACTCTTTCTTGCTCATATGACCTTGTTTTTTCTTCCATAAACAAGAATATATATCGGTTACCTCAGATGTGACTTCAATACTTCATTCTAGCTTATAAAGGTTATCAACCTTTGTTTCCTTCATCACTACTAAACTTCCTTTCAACACTTTAAGTGCTCCACCTTGACCTGCATACTTATATCCACCAGAATCCAAAACCCCTAATGAAATCAAATTTAACTTAAGATCAGATACATATCTAACATCCATTAGTTCTTTAACAATACCATTGAACATATTGATCCTAATGCCACCAACCCCAACAATTTTACAAGGAAAACCATTTCCCATAAACACTACACCCTCATCAACAGATTGGTAAAAAATGAACCAGTTTCTATGTGAGTACATGTGGTGGGAGACACCTGAATCTAATAGCCATTCTTCTTGATATTGTAATCTACTAGGAACAGATAAAATATCATCGGTCATACCTAAATTTGTTGCAGCTAAATTTGCTTCTTTCGTAGATTTCTCCTGGGATTATTTTCTTTTCCAATAGTCTTTCTTGAGATGCCCTGTTTTTCCACGGTACCAACATTTTACTCTACCCTTTCTTCCCCTTGACTTAGATTGTGGAGAAGTTATCTGATTCTGCTCTTTTTCTTTGGGTCGACCTTTGACCAGCATCGCCTCTAAAGTTGAGGTTTATTGACTAGATTTTATCCTCATCTCCTAAGCTAACAAAGCTCCCACAACATAATCATATTCTAAAACATCTGTTGAGATAAAGCTAATAGAGGTGACTATATCATCCCAAGAATTAGGCAATGAGCACAATAGTGTAATAGCCTTATCTTCATCTTCGAATTTAACTTCCATACTAGTCAATAGAACTATAAGGGTATTAAAGGTATTTAAATGGTTAGCAACTCTCATACCTTCTTTCATTCGCAGATTGTATAATTTCTTCTTCAAGACAATTCTGCTCGTCAAGGACTTCGTCATATATAGACTTTCCAACTTGCTTCATAAGCATACTATTGTATCTTCTCCTATGATATTAAACAAAACTTCATCTTCCAGACATAGATGAATGGTACTGAGTGATTTTTGTCCAATTCTTCACATTCCTCATTCGTCATGCTTTCTGATTTCTTTGTCCTACCCACCAGTTCTTTTTTCAACCCTTGTTGCTCCAACAAATCCCACATCTTGAACTTCCAGAGCTCAAAGTTGTTTTTCCCGCTGAATTTTTCTACCTCAAACTTTGAGCTCTGAACCTTAGCCATTAGCTCAAAAATGCTAAAAATGTTTTGATGAAACAAAGCTTATAAATTGAGCTCTTTATTTAAAAAAATAAAAAAAATAAAAATAAAGAAGTGGAAATATAATCTTTGTTTTAAAGTTGAACCAAAAGGTTTAACTTAAACATTAAATAAAACCTTTTACCTTTTACCAAACTTAAAAGCATTCCTCCACCTTTACATCCATTTCATATAATACAAGCCTTTGTATCTCCCATTTATTAGTCTCTGCCGAAGGCATAGAGGGACTATAGCGATCGATAATTCGTTGACTTCATATTAGTTTGTCCTTTGACCACAAATATTTGCATAATATCTATTGTTGGAACTAGATAACTAAAAAAATTGATTTTTATATAATAAAAAATACCATATTTGTTGTGATCTGATTGGATA
Organism: Picea engelmannii; assembly: GCA_009831015.1. Taxonomy (NCBI): domain Eukaryota; kingdom Viridiplantae; phylum Streptophyta; class Pinopsida; order Pinales; family Pinaceae; genus Picea; species Picea engelmannii. Next base: position 125,081 of record ML813009.1, on the reverse strand, counting down.
TCAGATTGGAGGTCTTATTGCTGGCTTCGCTATTCCCAATGTTTGATATGTTAGCATTGTTGATTAAGGTTGGTTGTCATTGATGTCAACCCTTGAAGAAATCCCAGTGGCACAAAGGTTTTGGTAATGGACCAAAGTTTGTTTAATGTAAAGAAGACTCATTATTGTCTTGTCATGGTTGATAATAAGTACAAATGGATGAACTCCAAAGTGGTCCCCTTATGGTGAAATCCCTCACAGGAAGACGCTTTGCAGATTGAGTTATCCTAAGAAGTATGGTTAGAGAACCCATGCTGAATTGTGGAATAATGAGATGAAGGACAATGAATTTGTTAGGGAAACTATCCTATATGGATAGTGCTTTTCATGCCATTTCCGGTGGTATGTAGAACGTCACATAACTCCTCACGGTTAGAGAGTTATGACCATGTGAAGTTGGAGAACTCAGGTTTGGGTAATTGACCCAAGTTTGTTTGATGGATAACAGTATGATTTTTTCTATATTTGAAGGTAATACTATTCTATATGGATAGTACATGTCATTCCATTTCTGGTGGTATGTGGAATGTCACATAACTCCTTATGGTTTGAGAGTTATGGCCTTACAAAGTTGGAGGACCCTCATATGTCATCTAGAAGCCCCAAAAGGTCAAAGTAGTCAAAGTGGTTTAAGAGATTTTAAAAGGTAAATAATAA
>ML813009.1:64048-109033 GCA_009831015.1 Picea engelmannii | reverse complement strand
GGTGGAGTTGTTGAGATCAGTCTCCAAGTGGGAGATTGTTGGTTGTGGAGCCTGATTATCTTCCTGATTTAGAGGTCTTTTACTTTCAGCTGTGTTTATGCCCCATGAAGTATTTACACCCCAGAAGTATGTACACTCTTCCACGCGGAGGAGTGCAGAGGGGGGGTACCCCCTCTGCGGGGTCTAGGGGAAAGCGGGCCCCCACCAAGGGTTCGGGGGCGAAGCCCCCGAAGAAAAAATTGCCTTGTAAAAGTATATTGTAATTTCATTGTAAATCTGGACTGTTCATTATAAGGTTGCAGATCTAACGATAAAGATTATGTTAGGGTTTTTTTCCCTAGAAGGCAACCCTCTTTTATGAGGGAAATGTATTGCAGCTATGTATGTTGGTGAGTATTGTATTCTGAGAGAGGAGACTGTGAGAGAAAGAAGAGGAAGTTACAGCGGGTTTTGCTGTAGGTTGTATCCCTTCATTTTGCTGGATAATAATAAAGAAAGGACCTGGCAATTTCTCTGGTGGACGTAGCCCACACTGGGTGAACCATGTAAATCTATGTCTCTCTTGTATTGTGTATCTTCTATGTTTTATTTCCACATTTGTTTTATTTTATTGCTTCGCGGTCTTGTTTTTCTAACATATACTTTGTCACATTTTTGTGCTCATGGGTTCCTGGTATGGTGAACTAACAAATTGTCATCTCCATATATATCTTCACATCACAAGTTCGACCGACCATTGTTTGTTTGCATACTTAGCCAATTTTATGAACACGGTTCGCAGATAGGTGCTATCAAACTCTGGTAACCTGTGTTCGAGGTATACATCTTGCACCCAAAACTTTCGTGCTCTACAATTCGACCCAGGACTCCTTGAACTCGCAACCCTGCCTCTACCTACAATGATTCCGTCTGTCCGACCTGCCTTTCCATACTTAGTCGAGTCTTCAATGTTTCGTGGGTTCACGCGTTCCTGGGTTCATAAAAGTTTAAAAGCATTTTTCCTATCCCCTCCATCCATGCCACATTCCTCCCTTCCCAATGCACATTAATTATGCTTTTAAAAGTGACAACTGACCAAACAAGTTTGAAAAGATGGGTTTTAATAAGCAGAAAGCTCGAGGAGATCTCCCATTAAAATGCATAAACAAGTAAATATTATGGGATCCTATAATTTATTTTGCATGCAGTTTGAATTTGCAAAAAGTGTTGGCTATTTTAGTTTTTTAAAGGCATCATCATAGTAACAGTGCAATGTTGTACTACCACGCTGCCATCCACGAACGTGTCATCCACAGAGGTATTGACATCATGTCCCCCTTTAATACTGTGCATATGTTGCAGGTTGTCATATTTGAGAATCTACTTGGACATGGGAATGTTAATACGCGCTACTAGTGACTTTTCAATGCACATATTCGAAAATATTGGCATTAATAAGTGAAAATATCGAGGGCATCTTCCATTAAGATGAATTAAACCAAAATATATGGAAGATTATACTGTCATCCTCCAACGTTGATTTTAAATACTTATTCCCATTTCTCTCTATCATCAAAGAGTTGGGCTTTAAGGTGCCTTCGTTGTAATGTTCCTGGTCATGGACATGTAAGACAACTTAGAGATTCCATTGAAACCCAATTGAAAGATGAGAGAATGGTTTTATGTGACATCAGTTTTGACCGAAAAAAAACAGTATCTTCTTATTAGTGTTCTCCCTGTGTTTGATTCTTTGGTTGGTTGAAAAGCCTGCCTAGAGATTTGTTTTTTAATCTTCTTTGTTTTCTTGCTGGGAGTTGGAAGGGATTTTTAGGTCTCCTGCACAATGCTCCTTCGTTGAAGTATATAGTTTCTTCCAAAAACACAGATTTGGCAAGTGTATCAAATTCTGCAGAGCACACAAGAATTTGTCTTCCGTCGGAGGAGTCACACTTACTGTTGCTTGAAAATTGGTCTGTAATATTCAAAAATGACGTGAACTATTACTCCATTTGCGAATATACTCAGAAGGAAATTAAAAATATGGATCGTCGTGAGTATGGGAAACTGTATGGGTGGTTAAAACAACATCCTAAAATTACAGAAGTTTCTATTTCAAAGTTTGTTGAGCTACTTCTGGGTGTGGTAATAGACTTCACAGAAAGCCATATTCTTTGTCAAAGTTTGTTCGTTGTCCTTTGGATGTAGTTATAGACTCCACATACAATCGACTTTCTATCGCTACTGCACTTTTTGTTTTTACTATTCCTGTGCATATGATTGTATCTGGGTCGATGAGCTTGCCCCTCTTTGCACGAATATTCCCCTCCTACTTGAAGGTGGGTATATAACCAGGGAACGATTCTGTCAAAAATTTATAATGCCTGCCTCGACATGTAACTAGAAAAAGTTAATGGGAAGGAGTTCTACATTATGGACTTTGCAATACTTTATGAGGATTACTTTATACTACCACCTTTTGCAAGAATTTTCGCATATTTAGGTAATGATTTGGTTTCTAAAAATCACTTTTTAATACCACCTTCATGTAATGATTTTATTTCATTCTTTAGACAAGACCTTAATGTACTGGTGTATTCCAGAGCTGTTTACACCTAATGTCAATCTTCCTACTATTTCCCTTGCTTTGGATAAGGAAAATGCATTTCTTTTGTAATATCAAGGTCATTATCGCATAGGACACCCAACATCCAAAGATTTATGGACTCTAAGCAACATTGTAGTTGTTGTTAGAAAGAAACACTAAAGTCAATGTTCTTTGCAGGTCTGATAGTCTTGCAGTTTAAGTGCGTCGACAATGACATCCTTGCTTTTTCATCGCATTGTCGCACTACAGTCAATAGCACTATTCCCATTGCCACCACAAATGCCAATGTCCAAAGCCGAAGCTATATGGAGCCTGGGGTCATTGCCAATGTGGATGCCTGAAGGTCAAATTACCTGGAACATGGGATCACGACTTCTTACACTTGACAATAGTATCAGTAGTGATCGAAAGTTGATTGTGTGTCGAGTCTCTTACTGCATCCAGAGGTCGCTCAACACTCTTTGACATAGAAACTGCCTGTCTATCAATTCTGTTACAACTTTGGCATAAAACGTTCTGTAATTTTAGAATGTTGATTAAAATGTGCATACAATTTCTCACGTTCGTGGGTATCCAATTTTATAATTTCCTTCTGAGTGTATTCGGGCATGGAGTAATATTTGGCATCACTTCCGAACATTCCAGACCATTTTTGTGGGCCGCCATGTCAGTCATCCCTATGACGAACGATATATTCTGATGTGATCTGCAACATTTGATACGCTTTCCAGATCTGTGTTGCTGGAAGAAGATATGTTCTTCAACAGAGGAACATTTTGCAACTGCCTTGGACATCCCTTCCAATTTACATTAATAAAACAAAAAAGTTCAACATACAAATCTTCAGGTAGGATTTTCAACCAAATAGATGATCGAATGCATGGAGAATAGAAGTCAAAACATACTTGAATTTCTTTTTTGTCTCGGCTTTTGTTTCCTAATAGGATTTGTTTCCCCCAAATATGACATCATATAAAACCATCCCCTCGTCTTTGAATTGGGTCTGAATTGCATTTCTAAGTTTTCTCGGATGTTAATGATCAGGAACATTACAAGGAAGGCACCTTAAACCCCAATATTTCGATGACAGAGGAAAATTAACACTTAGCAAAGTATGGAATGTTGAATAAACAACCAATGCAAGTAGGCCATATCTACAAGAGACAAGCTATTCAAAAAGCTGGGATAGATCTAGTTGGCAACACCAATGAAGTCCATGGCCCAAAATTGATATTCAACTCGTTGTTTTTTATGAATCAAGCATTTTATCGTCAAGTTGAAATCTATAAAAGATTGTCCACAAGCTCCATTATTGTACATTTTTTATTTTTTTTTGGGTTGGTGGCATGCCAAATCGCAGCCATTGTGACAAATAGTCTCAGCTGTATTTTATAACCCAACTTATTTGAATATAGAATATTTACGTTTTTTTTTTATGGTGTTTTCCAATCTCTGGTATTTCTTTTTATTTTATTTTGTACCTTCTTTTTTGTGTGTGTCGTTAAACATGGAAGACAAGCTTTTGTTTCTACTTCCCAACACTTCGATTTAAATAAAGGCTACTCTGTTCGTTCCTTACATTTTACATGGAAGAATAATTTGTCATGGGCCATACTTATGTGGTACCCGCCCTATACTTAAAGAAAGAAATGGGAGGACCCGTTCTGCTTTTATTCTTCGGGGTCCCTTAAATAGAATGAATTAATGAATATTACAAGCCAACTCAAGTGTTGACGTCATGTTCCTGTTCAATAATTTCCATATATTAAAACTTCTTCTATTTGATAATATCCATGCATATACAAAATTGTTGCGTCATATATATATATATATATATATATATATATATATATATATATATTCTTTTTTTTTTCTNATTTCTTATTGGTTTCAACAAAATTTGCAAACCGAATAGCATCCTGCAAATTGGAAGATGATTTACATTTGAACCAGAAATAATCTACTAATATATATTATTATGAATACTATTGGAATAAATATAAAAACTCTCTTAGCCAGTACTTAACCAATTATCTGACCACCGGGTCCTGGGTTTGTGGTATCCAACACTTATGTCCCTTGTTCCGTCATATACATCTTGCAACCAAAGAACTTCCGTGATCTGCAATTTATGCTTTTACTAGTGAGAACTCAACAGGGGTTCGAAAAGATTGGCATTAATAAACGAACAATAGATTTTCTTCTGTGAGATACTTATCCCTTTTCCCTCTGCTACTTCTTGTTTTGTGATATACATCTTGCACTCAAAAGTTCCATGATCTACAATTCCACCGTGGACTCCTTGAACTCGCAAGATGTCTCTGTGATTAATAAATGAACAGTATATTTTCTTTTGTGAGATACTTAGCCCTTTTCCCCTTTTCTTCTTCCCATCTATTATCGTTTTATGGTTATATATTTATTCGCCTTTCTAAGATCGCGGCCTCCAAGGTTGGCGGGCTGACATATCTTCATATCCATCTATATCCTCACATGAAGAATCTGACTGACCGCTGTTTCTTTCCATACTTAGCCAATTTTATGGCCGCGGTTGCTGGGTTGGCTCTTTCAAACTCTGTTGCTTCTTGTTCCGTGATATACATCTTGCACTCAAAAGTTCCATGATCTACAATTCCATCGTAGACTCCTTGAACTCGCAAGATGTCTCAAAGTATCTGTCACTTCCTTCCATCCCCACTAACTTCGCATCCTTCCTAATATACATTAATTATGGTCTTACTAGTGACAACTGAACACACTGGTATGAAAAAATTGGCACCCAGACCTCCGCCATATACAAATTGACTGCCGGAGTCCGACGTCGTCTCGTCTTCCATGTTACAAATTATAAATTCAAATGTTCTAAGCGATACAATTTGACTGTCGGGGTCTAACATCTTCTATGGAGACCTTGTGACCCTATTTTGGATTAGCGTTGGCGAGTTCACGAAATCTCCAATTCCTGGTCACTATTTCGTGTTCTGCCCATTGTCGTACTTCTTTCCAAATATGCAACACCAAATTCTTAATTCTAAAATTCCATCGTGCCACAACCGTAAAGATAATCATTAATAAGCATAAGTACTGAGGATTAACCATCCCTACAGAACTTGTCCAGAAACATGCAAAGAAGAACTTCCCAGGTAATGGCAGAGCTATTACAAATTTCAATATATTAGTGAAAACAAATCCGGGTCAGCGTTTCCCTATTCCATACTTGGACACTTTTTCGATTGTAGGTTCCCATATTGACGACCTCAAAATTGCATTTCGAATCTTTTGCGACTTGCAAACAATTCCCAGAGTTTTGTGATATACAAGTTTTCCGCTGGAATGCCCCGTCACGAGCCCAATCGTCCGCTGTATTTTTTCTTTCTATTGCTTATGGATTTCAATGAAATTTGCGGACTATCCTGGATTCACATATTGGTAGGTTCTTATCTTTATCTATATATTAACACCATGAGCCCAACCGACCGCGGTCCCTTTCAATACTTAGCCAATTATCTAACCACCGGGTCCCGGGTTTGTGGTATCCAACATTTATGTCCCCTGTTCCATCATATACATGTTTCACCCAAAGACCTTCTATGATTTGCAATTTATGCTTTTACTAGTAATAACTAACCAGGGGTTCGAAAATATTGGCATTAATAAACTCACAGTAGATGTTCTACTGTGAGATACTTAGCCCTTTTTCCCTTTTCTTCTTCCCGTCTATTATCTCTTTCTGGTTATATACTTATTCGCCTTTCTATGATCACGGGTTCCAGCGTTGGCGGGCTAACATATCTTCATCTCCGTTTATATCCTCACATGACAAATCCTACTGACTACTGTTTCTTTCCATACTTAGCCAATTTTATGGTTGCAGTTGTCGGGTTGGCGCTTTCGAACTCTGCTGCTTCTTGTTCCGTGATATACATATTGCACTCAAAACTTTCGTGATCTACAATTCCACCGCAGACTCCTCGAACTCGCAATCTTCACTCTACCAAGCGTCACAAATTTTTCAAAGCATCTGTCGCTGCCTTCCATCCCCACTGACTTCACATCCTTCCTAATATACATTAATTATGGTCTTACTAGTGACAACTGAACACACTGGCATGAAACAATTGGCACCTAGACGTCTACCATATACAAATTGACTGCCGGACTTCGACATCGTCGCCTCTTCCGTGTTACATATTATGCATTCAAATGTTCTGAGCAATACAATTTGACCGCCAGGGCCTCATGTCTTCTAGGGAGACCTTGTCACCATATTTTCGATCCTCGTGTTGACAGGTTCACAAAATCTCCAATTCCTAGACATTGTTTCCTGTTCCAACTATCCTTGTACTTCTTACCAAATATGCAACACCAAAGGTTTAATACTAAAATGCCATCATGCAACAACTATAAATATCATCATTAATATGCAAAAGTCTCGAGGTATAACCATCCCTACAAAATTTGTCTAGAAACATGAAAAGAAGATATTGCCAGGTAATGAAAAATCTATTACAAATTTCAATATATTAGTGAAATGAAGTTCAGGCTAGCGTTTCCCTATTCAATACTTGGACACTTTTTCGATTGTTGGTTCTCGGATTGACGGCCTCAGAATTGTGTTTCGAATCTCCCGTGACTTGAAAACATTTCTTGGAGTTCCACGATATACAATTTGTCCACTGGAATGCCCCGTGATGAGCCTAGCCGTCCACCGTACCTTTCAATACTTAGCCCCAACTTGGCTATATCTCCATGACATTGTACATGTGATGTGTATCGAGTTTGCCCTGCCCTTTCCCTGTTTCATACTTAGACATTTTTTCGATTGCGGGTTGCCAGACTGGTGGTCTCAAGATTGTGTTTCCAATGTTCCACGACTAGCAAACAATACCCGCAATTCCGCGATATACAATTTGTCCGCAGGAATGCATCATCATGCCCTCTTCCATGTTACATGTTTTGCGGTCAACACTCCCGAGAGATACAATTTGACCCTCGACCCCTCACCTCTGCTGGTTGTATCTTGTAGTTCTATTATGAAGCATCGCCAACCACTTTCGATAATTAGCCATTCCTTACTTGTTGTTCCCTGTCCCCGCCACCTTCCTGCTCTCTGGAAATGAAATTCGCAAGCTTTAATGCTAGCACTTCGTCATGCATGAACCTTAAACATGTCATTAATGAGTGAAAGGGTCTGACATATACAAATTGACCGTCGGACTCCCATACCATCCCCTCTTCCGTGATACACATTTTGCATTCACGGAGTTCCGAGATATACAATTTGACCCTTGGGAAGTCACGTCTCCTGGGGAACCATTGTCACCCTAATTCTGAAGCCCGTTCGATGGCTTTCCATACTTGCCCATTTCATGGAATCTCTTTTGTGGTTCCTCGGGTTGGTGGGTTTAATAAATCTCCAATTCTTAGTCACTCTTTACTGTACTCAACCAAGGTTTAATTATAATAGTTCATCATGAAACAACTGTATAGACCACCCTTAAAAAGAAAAAGTGTCCACGAGACAGTGAAATTTAAATAAATCTCTACTCCTCAAATTTAAATTAATTTATCTTCTCTTATTTTCTCTTTTCTACCCAGAGACCTGCATAAAATACATTGCCACACAATGGGATATATATTGCAAGTTTCAATATATTGGTGAAAACGAATCCGCTCGGTCCTTTCTCTATTCCATACTTGAGCCACTTTTTCTATTGCGGATTCTCGGATAAGTGGGCTCATGTTTGCACCTCCATTGTTCCGTGTCTTGCAAACATTACCCAGACTTATGCGATATACAAATTTCCCTCTAGACTGTCCTATCATGTCCTCTCCGAGACATACAATTTGACCCTTGCACCCTCACCTCCAATGGTTGTACCTTGTAACCCTGTTTTGAATCTTTCCCGACTGCTTTCGATAATTAGACACTCCTTAATTGCTCTTTCCCGTCCCCGTGACCTTTGTACTTCTTTCTTAATACGCAATTAGTAACCTTTCATGCTAACATCTCATCATGCAGGAGCCGTCAACATTGTCATTAATGAGAAAACGCTCTAGGCGATCTCCCATTAATATGCAATAAACCAATATCCACAGAGAGTTATATTGTCCCTTCTGATTGTTCATCTCAAACACTAGTTGTCACATTGGCCCGTTCAGGAAATATCCAATGCTTAATTGTTCATTGCCGTATCCGCCATGTTCGCACTTCTATGTATGCAATTACTAGTCTTTAATGCTAACATCGCATCATGCAACAACCGTCGAAATTGTCATTAATGAGCGAAAGCCTCGAGGAAATCTCCCATTCACATGCATTGGACCAAGATTTACACAGCGTTATATTATCCCTTCCAACTCTTCATTTCAAACATCGTCTAGAGCAAAGAAATTTTCTTGTAAACTTATGGTAGCAGGTCAAAAATTGTTTTGTGGAGATACAGTCAATATCTTCGAACATCAGGACCCGAAATTCTAGTGGTCCAGGGCATATTCTTACTATTTATCCTATTCCTCCCAGAACAAAGTGATTTGGACATCTAGAATCGCTCGTGTAGGCTGCATCCCTGAGGTTTTTGACTGTAAGGAAGTGGTCTCTTGGTGCGCTGAAAAATATATTTCAAGCCAAAGAATTATTCCATTGTGCGACCATTCTCCTATTTCTTTGTCACCTTAGGTCTTCTGCAAGATGTTAATATTGTCGAAGCCAACATTGACCTTCAGAGGACGAGACTATAATAAATTCGTAGAAAAACATGATAACGGGTTGGAAATCTTAGCCGAGTTCCTCGAAGACCTTTCGGTAGTTCCTGAAGATATCACAAAGTTGCAGGTAATTTCCTTTAGAAATCCATTCTGGGAAATTGCTTGGTTGTTTACAAGAATAACGGGACAGGAATCCTTGGCAAGCATTTCACGTATGGTTATTTAGCTTTTGTACTTCACATTCAAGGAACAATTCATTTTCGATAGGGGGAAGCTAATTTCCATTGAAATCTGTTCACAATTGTCATGATTCAAAGAATCGAATAAATTTTATATGTCTTCCTACTTGATTTTTGCAATAGTGCATTGTTGCCCATTTCCAAAACTGTCTCTTTCCAAGAAAATAAACTGTGAATTCGACCCAGTAACATTATGGTACCAGGCCCTCTGGAGGCACAAGGCCTCCCATTGTTTTTATGAGGTTTTTAATGGCTTTGTCTCAGTTTTCAAACATTTATTGTTAGGAAAGGATGCTCCCCAAATGTCTGGCCAGGAAACCAAGTTTTTGAACAAGAAAGGCACACTTGAAAAAAAGGAAAATCACAGTGTGTTGATGGTCTTTGGCTCCAAGAAAAATCATTCTTTCCTTCCATGCCACATCACAAACAAGATGTTTATTACAGAAATAACAAGGCAATACAAACACTGGTTTTATTTTTTCCATGACAAGAAAAAAAACCAGTTCATTCCTCTACCCTGGAAAGTCGGGGACTTCGTGTGCAGAAACGTCAACAACATTGATGAATTTGCAGGAAATTTCAAGAACTTGAACCTGGCATATGCTGAAAGGCTAAAAGGGTTCGACCCTAATGGGATTTTTCAAGAACATTTACTATCAGTTGGCTTTAGTAGCTCTTTTATCAATAGACGTCTGGCTGAAGACAAAGACAGTGATGAAAACACTCCTGCTTCTGACGATTGTGACATAGAGACATTGCAAAGAACGACTGAATTGTACATACAACAGGGAAAATTATCTAGTGAGAAGAGTTTCCAGTCCCCCACCAACACTCCCAAGAGCACGACATCATGAAGCATCACTTCAATGAACCACCCCAGTAAGAAAGCAACTCATAAATCTTCAAACGAAGGAGGAGATAAGAACCCTCCTCACACAAAAATTGATAGTTCTCACAAAGTTCCCCTGACGAAGAAGAGAAAAAACATTGTAGGGCAGGGGGGCAAACCTGAAATTGAAAGTGAGAAGATGCAACTTGAAGTTGAAATTGAGCACATGCAGAAAGTTGGTCCATCCGCAGATGCCTTGCACCATAGTTTCGCAATGGAAACAACTGAGACCAACATTTTTGACGAAGATGAATCCTTCATATTCCAGAGCATTGTTTTTGACAACCAATCTATAAATATGGTCATTGAAAAGAGAGATGTAACAAATAAGAAAGGAAAATCTTGTATAGAGATTAATTTTAGGAAAATGTGGTCGTCCCAATTCTCCCTATTTCAATGCGTAACCGATGATGGTCTTGATGATTCCATTGGAGGAATTGAAGCGGAGAATGCCAGACTGAACGACCGCGTTAAGGAATTGGAGGAGGCTTTCATTGTTACCCTCGAGTTTTCTAGTCCTTTAGCAAAAACCATGCCTGCTATCCCTGCATCCAAGTTAAAAGGATCCTCTAGCCTCCTCACATTGTGTAGAACCATTGTAGAGAACAACATCAAGAAAATAATGCAGTGAGTTACTGAAGCCTGGGAAAGATAAAAAAATATAGCTTCCTTTCAAAAGAGGGCAAATGATTTGCACGAACATTTGCAGACGAATTTAAAAAATGATCAACGTTTCTATGAACAGATACTGACCCCTTTTTCCAACCATGCCATCAACAGTTTGGATCTGAAAAGAAGACAAGAGGATTTCCCTTCCCCAAAGCGCATCAAAAAATTAGAAGGATGCTGGCAAAAGAAAATTAAGAACTTGCAGCTCATTGTTGAATCATGTGAGCAAGCCATATAAGAAAAAGAAGAATTATTCAGAAACTTGACCCAAATAGACTTGGCCGGAAGTACCAACGAGGTTCAAGACCTAAACTTAATCCTCAAATCCTTATCAATGACCAAAGAAGCCTTCGATGAACAACTTGATATTTTAAAGGGGTTGTCTTTTGAACATTTTACGACATACTTGAATATCGTGTAGATGAGATTGAGAACTGGCTACTGGACTATTCGGCACACAATGAAGAAATTGAACAGGCTCTGCATAGTATTTCTATGGATCTAAGCAAATTAGAAAACGAGCTTTTCGACATAGAAATCTAGGATGAAATCAACGTGGCCCCCATGAGAAGCTACATTGAAGAATGGTTCCAACGAAGAATGGACAAGCTCATCGACAAAGGGAAACAACCAGTTGGCATGATTCCAATGATCTTCGACGACACCAAAAAAAACGCATCGGCTTCATAGTAAGTCTATACTGATGTCATCTTGTTTTCTTTATCAATCTAGTTATTATACCTCTCTAAATAGAAATCTCTAACTAAAGACTTATAACTTCCAATTTCTTCTTTTCAGGTCTTCCTCTCTACCGTCGCACACTTCTTCTTTCTACAGTCCTAATTCTTGTAATTATTTCTTTTATGGTCCGCGGGAGCCCCAATCCTAGTCTATATGACAAACACATTTAAATTTCCAGCAATATGGAACAGATTCCAAAAATATGTAACAAACATTATTAATTTTTGATAAATTTCAAAGAAAACTAATTCATAAATGCTAATTTTTTTTTCCTTCAACTATGTTGGATGTCAGGAAATTGTGATTATTATATTTGAATGTTAGTCTGTGTGTTTCCTGGTCCTTTTTTCTAGGAACCTTTGTTGCAAGACATTATTAATATTTGATAAATTTCGAAGAAAACTAGTTCAGAAATGCTAAATGTTTTTGCCTTCAACTATGTTCGATGTCAGAAAATTGTGTTTATTATATTTGAATGTTTAATGTCTGTGCTTCCTGGTCCCTTTTTTCTAGGAACCTTTATTGAAAGTCATTTAGACAGAAATTTTCTACGTCTCATGTTTGAACTATACACACCCCAAGAAAAAACTGCCTCGTTCGCATATTAACCTTAGGGGGTCATATACAAGCCAAATGTCTTGTGGTTGGCGAGTGAAACACTGCCACAAAGTCATCCTCTGCATGGATACCACATGTACTTCAAATTGCTTCCCACGTGTCTATACTCGATCCCGCCGTAACAGTGCATTTATTCCCATTCCAACCTAGCAGGGACTACACTGCCATGCAACACTTGTTCATAAAACAATCTATATGCAAGGAAAAGTCCGCTCCATAAAAAAACAATTCATACCTCAGCCATATACCTTGTGCTCCGTGTATCAATCTGCCACCATCATATCTTTATGTGGAAGACTTTTTTTCAAACAAGTTTGAAAGGTCCACATTCAGAAAACAAAATAATTCCCTGCATTGATTTGAGGACGTCCCCCGACAGCTATAGACAATGTGTCTTGGATGCCCCTCTCCGGATGCACAGAGCACGTCTATCCAAAAGAGACTCTCCTCTCTCCATGTACACAGAGCATCCCTTTCTGGACACTCCTCCGACCGTGTTCTAGGCGCGTCCGGATATGAAAAACACAATTTCTCAAGGAAGGGAGCGACATACGCTCCTACAACACTCTTTAGGGAGCGTCCAGGTTTAAAAATAATGCCCCTTGATAAATTTGAGCTCACTTCACTTGTGAACTTGCAAAGATCTTCTCAGCTTGCTTGGCACACTTGCTGCACCTGCTCTAATACCACTTGTTGTAGCGTAAGCATAAAAAAAACATATATCTAATTGCAAATATTGAACAAAATGCAATCACATAAATTGAACACAATGATTTTACATGGTAAAACCCTATACAGGGAAACATCCATGGGACAATGATATTTGGTTTATTATCGTTCAAGGGAGATATTACATCAGCCAGACCAGGCTTACACACACTCAACCTCTCTCAAGTCTCTCTGCTTCTATGGGTGTACATATATTTATAGCATCTCTCAAACAGTTACACATAATTGATGACATTTATGTGGATCCACACATTGTGTGATTTGTTTCAACAACAAACTAAATAAAGGAGCCACTAAATCTACTACAATCCACAAAATAATGGAAAAATTGGTTGGCATATATCAACAATCTCTACCTTGACAACAATTTACCTAAATATCATTGTCCAATTTTGTACATCACCTATGTTGCAAGCCAAGAGAAGCCAAGCACAACTACAACTTCTCTAATAATGTTGGTTTCATGAACACATCTGTATGATTTTCTCGAGTTTGGATTTTCTGAGGAATCACTCCACCTCCAACATGTCTTCCAAAACAATGCTTTGAGACATATCTTGAGGTAAATTTTTGTTTATCCAACATATTTGCAAAACCTAAATTACAATTGCCACAGACTAACTCACTGTAACAATTATAGGTGACATTTGTGCCTTTAAAACTCTGAAGCACCCATTTCAATGCTCCACATGAATTTTCCATTTGATTGACAACATCAACTACATGTGAAAGCTCTAGTATTAACCATTTCATCACATACAACAGACCTCCTACTGAACAGACACACGATATATGAGACGTAACATTTTCTTCATTACAAACATGACCTAAACTTGAAGAAAACTTATAATCGAAAGCAATATGGATATTAACTGGTTTCATGATGTTCATACTAAAATTCAACCATAACTTACCATGTATACGTCTCTGTGTACTTCTGTGCTCAAAATTTGTTTTGATGCTTCTTGATCCTTCATTTGAAATGTCATGTCCAACTTAGCCTTTATCTTACTGATCTCAACCATGCTTCGGCTTGCCACGAGCACATCATCAGTAAATAACATCAAGATAGTGAATGTACTATTAACAATATAGGCATACTTACCCCTTGAAAAGTTATGGCTCACCATGAAGGATTCAAACCTCTTGTACAGTTACCTGGGTACCATTAGGCCATACAATGAATCCTTTTGCGATCTTGAACTAACCTTTCTGGTTGTTCCATACACACTATATTTCTATTAATGACGATCTTGTGGGCAGTTGGATCCCACACATTACATCCATTTTCTCCATCATCATAACTAACAAAGATATAAAACAAGAAGAAAACCAGAAACAAAGATCCTAAGTCTGGAAGAAACTTACAGTGCTGCAACTATTTCTTGCTCATATGACCTTGTTGCTTATGCCATAAACAAGAAGATACATCGATTACCTCAAATGCGACTTCAGTACTTCCTTCCAGCTTATAAAGGTTATCAACCTTTGTTTCCTTCATCACTACTAAAATCCCTTTCGACACTTTGAGTGCTCCACCTTGACCCGCATATTTATATCCACCAGAATCCAAAACCCCTAATGAAATCAAATTTAACTTAATATCAGGTACATATCTAACATTTGTTAGTTCTCTAACAATAACATTGAACATCTTGATCCTAATGTTGCAAACCCCAACAATTTTACTGGGAAAACCATTTCTCATAAACACTACACCCTCATACACATATTGGTAAAAAATGAACCATTTTCTATGTGAGCACATCTGGTGGGAGGCACCCGAATCTAATGACCATTCTTCTTGATATTGTAAGCTACTAGGAAAGGATAAAACTTCTTCGGTCATACCTGAATTTGTTGCGGCCAAATTTGCTTCTTTTGTAGAGTTCTCCTGGGATTTTTTTTCTTTTCCAGCAGTCTTTCTTGAGATTCCATGTTTTTCCACAATACCAACATTTTACTCTACCCTTTCTGCCACTTGACTTAGATCGTGAAGAACTTCTGTGATGCTGATCTTTTTCTTTGAGTCGATCTCTGACTAGCATTTTCTCTAAAGTTGAGGTTTCTTGAATATATTTTCTCCTCATCTCCTCAGCTAACAAATCTCCCACAACAGAATCATAATCTAAAACATTTATTGAGATAAAGCTAATATAGGTGACTAGATTATCTCAGGAATCAGGCAATGAGAACAATAGTGTAATAGCCTTATCTTCATATTTGAATTTAACTTCCATACTAGTCAATTGAACTATAAGGGTATTAAAGGTATTTAAATGGTTAGCAACTCTCATACCTTCTTTCATTCACAAACTATATAATAGCTTCTTCAAGAAAATTCTACTCAGCAAGGACTTCGTCATATCCATACCTTCCAACTTGTTCCATAATCCTACTACTGTATCCTCTCCAAATATATTAAACATAACTTCATCTTCCAGACATAGAGGAATGGAACTGAGTGCTTTTGCGTCCAGTTCTTCCCATTCCTCATTCATCATGCTTGTCGGTTTCTTTGTCCTTCCCACCAATGTTTTTTGCAACCCTTATTGCACCAACAAATCTTGCATCTTGAGCTTCCAGAGCTCAAAGTTATTTTTCCTGCTAAATTTTTCTACCTCAAACTTCGAGCTCTGAACCTTAGCCGTTAGCTCAAAAACACTAAAAAAAAAAACAAGCTTATGAAACCAAGCTCATAAACTGAGCTCTTTAAAAAAAAAAGTGGAAATATAATCTGTGTTTTAAAGTGGAACCAAAAGGTTTAACTCAAACATTAAATAAAAGAATTAAAAAATATTTTAAAACCTTTAAAGGATTTTCACCTCTTTAAACCTTTTACCTTTTACCAAACTAAAAAACATTCGTCCACCTTTACATCCACTTAATATAAGACAAGACTTTATATCTCCCATTTATTCAAAAAACAATTTTTATGCAAGGAAAAGTTCGCTCCATCAAAAAACAATTCATACCTCAGACATATACTTTGTGCTTCGTGTATCAATCTACCACCATCATGTCTCTACGTGGAGACTTTTTTCAAACAAGTTTGAAAGGTCAATGCTCAAAAAACAAAATAATTCCCTACGTTGATTTGAGGACGTCCCGCGACATCTATAGACAACGCATCTTGGACGCCCCTCTCCGCATGCACAAAGTGCGTCTATCCAAAGGGACGCTCATATCTCTATGTATAGGGAGGGTCCCTACCTAGACACTCCTCCGACCAAGTTCTGGGTGCGTCTAGATATGAAAAACACAATTTCTCAAGTCAGGGAGCGACAGACGCTCCTACAACACTCTCTAGGGAGTGTCCGGGTTTAAAAATAATTTCCCTTTCTTAATTTCAGCTCGCATCACTCGTGAACTTGCGAATATATGCTCAACTTTCTTGGTGCACTTGCTCTGATACCACTTGTTGTAGCAGAAGCATAAAAAACACATATATCTAATTGGAAATATTGAACAAGATGCAATCACCAAAATTGAACACAACGATTTTACGTGGTAAAACCCTATATAGGGAAACATCCTTGTGACAATGATATTCGGTTTATTATCATTCAAAGGAGATATTACATCAACCAAACCAAGCTTAGACACACTCAACCTCTCTCAATTCTCTCTGCCTCTATGGGCGTACATATATTTATAGCAGCTCTCAAACAATGACACATAATTGATTACATTTATGTGGATCCACACATTGTGTGATTTGTTTCAACAACAAACTAAATAAAGGAGCCACTAAATCTACTACATTCCACAAAATCGTGGGAAAATTGGTTGGCATATGTCAACAATCTCCACCTTGAAAACAATTTACCTAAATATCATTGTCCAATTTTGTACATCACCTATGTTGCAAGAAAAGAGAATCCAAGCACAACTGCATCTTCTCTAATAACGTTGGTTTCGTGAACACATCTGTATGATTTTCTTGAGTTTATATTTTCTGAGGAATCACTCCACCTCCAACATGTCTTCCAAAACAGTGCTTTGAGACATATCATGAGGTAAATTTCCTTTTATCCAACATACAAGCAAAACCTAAATTACAATTACCACAGACTAACTCATTGTAACCATTATAGGTGACACTTTTGCCTCTAAAACTATGAAGCACTCATTTCACTGCTCCACCTGAATTTTCCATGTGATTGACAACATCAACTGAATGTGAAATATTTGGTCTTAACCATTTCATCGCATCCAACAGACCTCCTACTGAACTGACACACGGTGTACGAGACATAACTTTTTCTTCATTATAAACAGGACCTAAACTTGAAGAAAACTTATAATGGAAATCAATAGGGATATTAACTGGTTTCATGATGTTCATACTGAACTTCAACCACAACTTACAATGTATAATGTCTTTGTGGAATTCTGTGCTCAAAATTTGTTTTGTTGTTTTTTGATCCTTCATCTGAAATGTCATGTCCAACTAAGCCTTTATCTTACTGATCTCAACCATGCTTTGGCTTGCAACGAGCATATCATTAGTAAATAACATCAGGATAGTGAATGTACTATTAAAAACATAGTCATACTTACCCCTTGAAATTTTTTGGCTCACCATGCAGGATTCAAACCTCTTGTACAATTGCCTGGGTACCATTAGGCAATACAATAAATCCTCTAGCATGCAAACAAATATATCGTTGCGATCTTGAACTAACCCTTCTGGTTGTTCCATACACACTATATTTTTGTTAATGACAATATTGTGGGCAGTGGGATCCCACACATTACATCCCTTTTCTCCATAATAATAACTAACTAAGATAAAAAACAAGCAGAAAATGAAAAAACAAAGATCCTAAGTCTGGAAGAAACTTACATTTATGCAACTCTTTCTTTCTCATATGACCTTGTTGCTTCAAACATAAAAAATAAGATACATCGATTACCCCAGATGTGACTTCAGTATTTCCTTCCAGCTTATAAAGGTTATCAACCTTTGTTTCCTTCATCACTACTAAACTTCCTTTCGACACTTGGAGTGCTCCACCTTGACATGCATATGTATATCCTTCAGAATCCAAAACCCCTAATGAAATCAAATTTAACTTAAGCTCAGTTACATATCTAACATTCAAGAGTTCTCTAACAATACCATTGATCATCCTGATCCTAATGCTTCCAACCCCAACATTTTTACAGGGAAAAACATTTCCCATAAACATTACACTCTCATCAACAAATTGGTAAAAAATGAACCAGTTGTTATATGATCACATGTAGTGGGAGGCACCCGAATCTAACAACCATTCTTCCTAATATTGTAAGCTACTGGGAATGGATAAAAATTCATCGGTCATACCTGAATTTATTGCATCCAAATTTGCTTCTTTCGTAGAGTTCTCCTGAGATTATTTTATTTTCCAGTAGTCTTTCTTAAAATGCCCTGTTTTGCCACAATACTAGCATTTTACTCTACCCTTTTTTCCCCTTGACTTAGATCGTGAAGAATTTCTCTGATTCTGCTCTTTTTCTTTGGGTCAACCTCTAAATAGCATCACCTATGAATTTGAGGTTTCTTGACTAGAGTTTTTCCTCATCTTCTCAGCTAACAAAGCTCCCACAACATAATCATAATCTAAAACATCTATTGAGCTAAAGCTAATAGAGGTGACTAGATTATCCCAAGAATCAAGAAACGAGCACAATAGTGTAATATCCTTATCTTCATCTTCGAATTTAACTTCCATACCATTCAATTGAACTATAAGGGTATTAAAGGTATTTAAATGGTCAACAGCTCTCGTACCTTATTTCATTCACAAACTGTATAATTGTTTCTTCAAGAAAATTATGTTCGTCAAGGACTTCTGTTAAAGTTTAAGCTATTATTAGGTTACCTTTAAATTTACTAGATAACAATAGGAAGATAGGATCACTGAGAGAAACACAATTACAAGAGTACACAACATTTATCCTGGGAAACGCTCATGGGGAAGAAAACCCAACAAAACATCCTTAATATAGATAGCCAATGCAATACCAAGACAATAAACGAAACACTACAGAAAGTCCTCTCCCAAGAATGCCTCTTTCTCTCTTCCTTCTTCTCGAACTGCAGCTCCAAACTTGCACTCTGATGAACAACTGAGTGAGTGAGTAAATGAGGCACTAGAATCTCTTATTTATACAATCTGGCAGGTGTGAACATAAGTGTCTTTTCACTGGCAGGGCCAACTTCTCATTCTGGGTGGTTATAACTAGCTTTATTTAATCCGAGGGCCGACTTCTTATTCTGCCTATTACAATTAGGGGTTGACCAATCCGCAAAAGGGGATTTGGTCAATTACAATGCCCGGCATGATCAATCCACAAAAAGGGATTGATCTAATCAATAATAAATATATTTTATCTTTTACTTTATCCACAAAAGGGGATAAGAATATTCTTTGCAGTTACACAATATTTTAACATTCCCTCTTAACAAGAAGGATATTCTTTATCTTTTGACAGGTCACTGGATGTCATCATCGACTGAACAATAGCTTCAACTAGATAACATCATTAACTGGGTAACAACATCAAATGGATAACATCATCAACTGGGCAACAGGAGGCATCAATATAATCCACTTGGTCATCTGTCATAACGACTGGCATATCTATAAATCATCGGAAGTTTTGTTCTATTTATCTTCATGCAGAAGATACTCTTTCTTTCTTTCATCTTCACGCAGAAAATACTCTTTCTTATCTTCACATAGAAGATATTCTATGATTTTTTCCATTCCTTTTATGTTCTCCCTTCTCTTGGAGTCATATATCTCACCCATCTACTAGGGAGGACTACTACCATAGCTTCACTCCTAGTCATCCCACATTAACTAGAGAAGCTAAGATGCTAGCCTAGGAAATACTAGACTCCCTTTCCATGATCCACGCAAGATCACGACACAAACCTCAAGAGCCAACTAACCATTCCACATGGTCAAGGTTTGTGTTCCAAGCTACTCAATCCTTGGCCAAAGGAGAGTATATGCCCACTGCCCCTTGGAGAAACATCCACATTCCTCTTTACGAGGGTGGTCACACCCCTCTCTATGAGAGTATTCTAGCATGTCCCTAGAGTATCCAAAACTCAACACTTGGACAGAGGCCAACCTTGGAAAATTTCTCACTCCCCTTCTCTACGAAGGTCTCTTCCTTCTCTATGAAGGTCTCTTATCTTTTCCTTTTCTATGAAGATCTACCTGTGGGATTTCTCATTCATTTTCTATGAAAATCTCTTCTCTTTCTCCTTCTCTATGAAGGTCTAGCTATGGGATCTGAAAAAATCTCTTGTGGTCCAAAATCTTTCCATGGTATAATATCATGCTACCCATCTGCTGGGCACCATCCATCTACTGGATAACTTTCATCTTGATCAAAATATCTGGGCACCATCCATTTGCTTTCCTAACTGCACCAAATCACAATCCTCCATTTCAAACTCAGAGAAATAGCTCCCTCTTACACCAAACTAAGAGCTTCTAATCATCATCCTTGAAGTTTTCTTCTATAATATCCTGGGTGCCTTCTTGAGTTCAGACATTTCTTTCTTTCTGACTTCATACTAGATCAACCTGCTCCCTCTGTATCTATAAGAATGGTACTGGAACAACCTGCATCTCATCAACTATATCCGAGTATCCATCTTTCTCTTCATCTTGAACATTTCTATTCTACATCTTTAGGAGCCTCTTGCTCCTATATATATACTTGATCCTGTATGGTCCTTACTGACTATCACCATATCATAAGTCCTTCTCATGCTGTCTAACTTCTACAAGTCAAGGCATAAGTTCTTTCTTTCGAGACCTGTAAACTTACTTACAATATGCTTTCTGAGATATGTCACTTAGCCAATCAGTTAGTGACAATAAGAAGTAATCAAATAAAACTATATCATGATATCTACCAGAGTAGTACACATATTTTCTTAATCAAAACTTGTTCAACCATGTACACATCTGAAACCCTAATCATGAATAAGACTTTTGAACTCTTTTTCACTCTAGCTATGCAATTATCAAGTTTTGCTGAACACATACCTTTGTCACTCTCATGGGTGATCATACCTGAAATAAATATTTTATCTCTTTCTTCATCCTCTTCTTTGATACTTCCTTCATAAATCTGCATAGATACTGAAGTAAAATGAGGTTAATTAACATTCTCACAAAAATCTAACTTGTAATGATAAAGTATTAAAGTAAACAAGATACTAAAAAATAAACATGAATACTTATCTTTTGTTTTTGTGTGGGGAGGCTCCACGAACTCCACCATTTGCTATATTTCTTCAGATCAACTATCTTCAACTTAAAGTACATAATCCTCAATTTCTACTAAAGCTTTATTTTAGGAAGGAGATTCCTCTTCCTCTGCCACATGTGCTTGATGCTTTCTTTTCCATTTTCCTAGAAGACAGTCATAGGAAAAGTTTCCCAACTTTTGATAGTTGTGGCATCTGATCTTTGAAACATCTTTCTTCTTATCTGGAACTCTTATGGAGTTAGCTTCTAGTTGTTCTTTGAATTGTGATATATTGGAGAAATATTCCTGGATCACTTCTCCTTTCTGTATCCTTGTATTCTTGAGTTGAATTCTTAGATTCATCTTCCGGTTTATGTTCTTTCCTTCATATAATTTGGTTAGGGCATCAAACATTTCTTTTGGAGTCTTCTTTGAATACACTTGAGGAATCAAGTGATATTTGATAGAATCTACAATGATTCTTTTAGCCCTGATTGTGTCCTTTTGGTGCTTTGCTTTATCTGCAACATCGTCGGGTTCTTGTACCTCTATTTTGACCAATATTGCTAGGTCATTCTCTTCACGAATGTTTCCAATCCTATACTTCCAGGGATGGAATTTTTCCACACCTTCTAGCTTGTCAACAAGCTTAGTGCTTGCAGACATCTTTTACCTGGAGCTAGGAAAATGACCAAAAAATTAAAGTGCTCAAAATTGAATTTTGAGCTTACCAGGAGGTGTACTTGGCTGAGGCGAGTAGCCTGGTGTGTTTAGATTTCAGAAAATCCAACTTTTAACCCTCCAAAATTGATATGCGGATTTTTTGGACAAGTGCTTCTGGTTTTCTGGTACTTTTGGTTTTCTGGTACTTCTAGTTTTCTAGTACTTCTGGTACTTTGTGAAAACTAGGGTTTCACTTTCCGGGAGATCTAGCCACTGAAAAGTTGCGCCAAGGATGCCAAAATGTTCCTTGAGGTAGGGCACACTTTTCTAGATGGATTGGGGGATGAAATTCTTCTTCAATAAAAAACCCTAATTTGCATGTACGACAATAGTAACGTTTTTCTCTTTTTCTTGTGAAAGATGCTCTCTTCAGCTTAGCTTTGATACCATGTTAAATTTTAAGCTATTATTAGGTTACCTTTCAATTTACTAGATAACAGTAGCAAGATAGGATCACTGAGAGAAACACAATCACAAGAGTACACAACATTTATCTTGGGAAACCCTCATGGGGAAGAAAACCCAGCAAAACTTCCTTAATATAGATAGCCAATGCAATGCCAAGACAATAAACCAAACACTACAGAAAGTCCTCTCCCAAGAATGCCTCTTTCTCTCTTCCTTCTTCTCCAACTACAGCTCCAAACTTGCGCTCTGATGAACAACTGAGTGAGTGAGTAAATGAGGAGTTGGCCTCTCTTATTTATACAATCTGACAGGTGTGAACAAAAGTGTCTTTTCACTGGCAGGTCCGACTTCTCATTCTGGGTGGTTATAACCACCTTTATTTAATTTGGGGGGCGACTTCTTATTCTACCTATTACAATTAGGGTTTGACCAATCCGCAAAAGGGGATTTGTTCAATTACAATGCCCGACATGATCAATCCACAAAAGGGGATTGATCTAATCAATAATAAATATATTTTGTCTTTTACTTTATCCACAAAAGGAGATAAGAATATTCTTTGCAGTTACACTATATTTTAACAACTTCGTCATATACAGACTTTCCAACTTGCTCCATAAGACTACTGTTGCATCCTCTGGTACGATATTAAACAAAACTTCATTTGCCAGACATAGATGAATGGAACTGAGAGATTTTGCGTTCATTTCTTCCCATTCCTCATTTGTCATGCTTGTCGAATTTTTTTTCCTGCCCACCAACGCTTTTTGCAACCCTTGTTGCACCAAAAAATCTCGCATCTTGAGCTTCCAGATCTCAAAGTTGTTTTTTCCATTGAATTTTTCTATCTCAAACTTCGATCTCTAAACCTTAGCCATTAGCTAAAAAACACTCAAAAAACAAGCCTATGAAACCAAGTTTATAAACTGAGCTCTTTAAAAATAAAAATAAAAATAAAAAGTGCAAATATAATCTTTGTTTTAAAGTTGAACCAAAAGGTTTAACTCAAACATTAAATAAAAGGTTTCAAAAATATTTTAAAACCTTTGAATCATTTTCACCTTTTTAAACCTTTTGCCTTTTACCAAACTAAAAAACATTCGTCCACCTTTACATCGACTTCATATAAGACAAGCCTTTATATCTCCCATTTATTCATAAAACAAATTGTTGGCCTCCAAAAGAGACGCTCCTCTCTCCTTGTATAGGGCGCATCCCTGTCTTGCCGCTCCTTCAACCATTTTCTCGGTGCGTCCGGATATGAAAAACACAATTTGTCAAGGAAGGGAGTAGCGTATGCTCCTACAAGATTCTCTAGGGAACATCCGGGTTTAAAAATAATGCCCCTTGCTAAATTTGAGCTTGCCTCACTCGTGAACTTGCGAAGATCTATTCAGCTTGCTTAGTGCACCTACTCTAATACCACTTCTAGTGGAAGCATAAAAAACACAGATATTTAATTGCAAATATTGAACAAGATGCAATCACATAAATTGAACAAGATGCAATCACATAAATTGAACATAACAATTTTATGTAGTAAACCTCTATACATGGAAACATCCATGGGACAACGATATTCAGTTTATTATTGTTCAAGTGAGATATTACATCATCCAGACCAGGCTTATGCACACTCAACCTCTCTCAAGTCTCTCTGCCTCTATGGGCGTACATAGATTTCTAGCAGCTCTCAAACAGTGACACAGAACTGATTACATTTATGTGGATCCACACATTGTATGATTTGTTTCAACAACAAACTAAATAAAGGAGCCACTAAATCTGCTACAATCCACAAAATCATGGGAAAATTGGTTGGAATATCTCAACAGTCTCCACCTTGACAACAATTTACCTAAATATCATTGTCCAATTTTGTACATCACCTATGTTGCAAGCCAATAGAAGCCAAGCACAACTACAACTTCTCTAATAATGTTGGTTTCGTGAACACATTTGTATGATTTTCTCGAGTTTGGATTTTTTAAGGAATCACTCCACCTTTAACATGTCTTCCAAAACAATGCTTTGAGACATATCCTGAGGTAAATCTCATTTTATCCAACATACCTGCAAACCTAAATTACAATTACCACAAACTAACTCATTGTAACCATTATAGGTGACACTTGTGCTTCTAAAACTATGAAGCACCCATTTCACTTCTCCCCCTAAATTTTCCATGTGATTAACAACATCAACTGAATTTGAAATCTCTAGTATTAACCACTTCATCGCATCCAACAAACCTCCTACTGAACTGACACACGATATATGAAACATAATTTTTTCTTCATTATAAACGGGACCTAAACTTCAATAAAAATTACAATGGAAAGCAATAGGGATATTAATTGGTTTCACGATGTTCATACTGAACTTCAACCACAACTTACCATGTATATCGTCTCTCTGTACTTCTGTGCTAAAAAAATGTTTTTCTCCTTCTTGATCCTTCATAAAAAATGTCTTGTCCAACTGAGCCTTTATCTCACTGATCTAAACAATGTTTCGGCTTGCAACGATCATATCATCAATAAATAACATTAGGATAATGAATGTACTATTAACAGTATATTCATCCTTACCCCTTGAAAATTTTTAGCTCACCATGAAGGATTCAAACCTCTTGTATAGTTGCTTGGGTACCATTAGGCCATACAATGAATCCTCTAGCATGCAAACAAATCTATCGTTGCGATCTTGAACTAACCTTTCTGGTTGTTCCATATACACTATATTTTTATTAATGACGATCTTTTGGGAAGTAGGATCCCACACATTACATCCCTTTTCTCCATCATCATAATTAATAGAGATACAAAACAAGCAAAAAATCATAAACAAAGATTCTAAGTCTTGAAGAAACTTACATTTCTGCAACTCTTTCTTGCTCATATGACGTTGTTGCTTCTGCCATAAACAAGAAGATACATCAGTTACATCAGATGCGGCTTCAGTACTGCCTTCCAACTTATAAAGTTTATCAACCTTTGTTTCCTTCATCACTACTAAACTTCCTTTCGACACTTTGAGTACTCCACCTTGACCTGCATACTTATATCCACCAGAATCCAAAACCCCTATTGAAATCAAATTTAGCTTAAGCTCAGGTACATATCTAACATTCATTAGTTCTCTAAAAATACCATTGAACATCCTAATCCTAATTCTGCCAACCCCAACAATTTTACAGGGAAAACCATTTCCCATAAACACTACACCCTCATCAACATATTGGTAAAAAATGAACCAGTTTCTATGTGAGCACATGTGGTGGGAGGAACCCTGTTGAAGTTTGAGTAGCTTTAGAAGATATTATTATTGCATTCATATTGTATTTGACCAAGACAAAACCCTAGAGAATAATATTATATTATATTTGTTAAGTTGGACCTATTGTGCCCTTGTAAAAGTCGGCCCTATTGTGCCCTTGTAAAAGTCGGCCCTATTGTGCCTTGATAAGTCAATTGTAAATTAGAAGAATAAAGTGGACAGGTCGGCCCTAACCTAATTTTGGGAAGTTTAACCTGTATTTTTAAGAGGCTAGGCACCGCACTTGGAGAATACACACAACAATCTCTCTCACACAAGACAAGTGTGCAAGTATGAGAGAGTGACATAGCTATAGAGGAAGAGTAAGGCAACTACAGAGGTAGGGTGTTCTGGTGAAGGGTTTTGGTTATCTGGTGAAGGACTATCTTGGTCTACTGGTGCACTACTCTTTTCTGGTTAAGGTTTTTTGGTTTATCTTTTGTTTGGTGTGATATCTCTTAGGAGAGACATTGTAATTTTTGAAGAATCTATATTAAAGAAGCTTTGTTGGGTTTTCTCCCCCACGAGGGTTTCCTAGAATAAATCTTGTGTATATTGTCGATGTATTTCTTTCAGTGATCCTTATGCATGTAGTTATTGTTTTAATAGACTAAGGTTAAAGAATGCAAAACACACTTAACTGCTTAAGAGAAAATTTAGCATGGAATCATAGCGGGCCTGAAAGAAGCCATTTGCATAGTTTAGAAGAGATCTCTAGGGAAACTAAGACCATAGGAAGACTCTCCTAACCCTAGCACATCTTTCCTTGGGTTTAGATTCTCAGTTTGACAAAGTTTTGAAAACTGCAATTGGTGTGGCAACTGCACAAAACCCTAAAAGGTATTTTCACCCATTTTTTGAAGAGTGTTGGTCAAAGTAAGACCACTAAGGAGCTCACCTTAAGAGGGTGTACCTTTCCCTCATAGTAGAATTCCAAAATTCATATTTTGAAAAATTAGGTTTTCCTCATAAACTCTAGTTCAAGACATCTTGATCACTGCATAAATGAAGCTCGAACTGGTCACCTTGGCATAACACTCTCTGGTAAGTACAAAACCTTTCTTTGAAAAGTTTTATCTTTTTATTCCATTATTCAAGCACAGGATGGCACCCAGTACCAAACTTTATGAGAAGCTTGAAGGTGTTGATAACTTCCGAGCATGGAAGTACAGAGTGATGCTTATTCTAGAAAAGAATGATCTACAAGATTTTGTAAAAGAAGAAGTTCCAGAACTTAATGAAGATTAGGCCAAAGCAAAGTACAGAAAGAACTTAGTGAAGGTGAAGAGAATCATTGTTGATTATATCAAGGATCATTTGATCCCCCATGTCTCATCATTAACAACTCTCAAACAAATGTTTGATGCCTTATCCAAATTGTATGAATGAAAAAATATCAACCGAAAGATGACCTTCAGAACACAACTCAAGAATGTGAAGATGAAAAGTTTAGAAACTATCGAATCATACATCAAAAGAGTGTCTCAGATAAAAGAACAACTAGAAGCCATTGGAGACACAATCGAAGAAGTCGAGTTGGTGATGACTACATTGAATGGTCTCCCCAGATATTGGGAATAATTCATTCAAGGTATATGTTCAAGAAGAAGGCTAACAAGGTTTAGCAGAATATGGGAGGAAGAATCTAAATTGGTAGCAAGAGAAGAGAAACTAGGTGAATAAGAAAATCAAGCCCTAGTAGCACATACCAGAAAAGGAAAGAGAAAGAAGGAAGTTCACTCACATAAGAAACCTCATGGATTACAAAATACTCACAAGTTCAAGAAGGATTTTTTAAATTATAGATGCTTCATTTTTCAAAATATGGGACACATTGCCATAAATTGTCCCGACTCCAAAGGTCAGGTCAGAAAAGGAAAGTATAAAAGACATCATGCTCATGTCACAGAAGATGATGAACATTATCATGAGAAAACCAAAGAAGAAGACTCAAGTGAAGAATATTCTTTGATCTCAGTTCTTATAGGTACAATCACTCATGGAAGTGACACATGGCTTATTGATAGTGGTGCTTCTAAGCACATGATAGGTTATAAGTAATCTCTCTCAGATCTAGTTTAGAAAGATTCACCTCGCAAGGTGAAGCTAGGTGATGACTATTAGTATCCCATTAAAGGAGTAGGAGAACCAAACTACAAGTTAGACTCTGGAAAACCTATGAAGGTGAAGAATGTGTTGTATGTACCTGGTTTAAAGAAGAATCTCCTGTCTATCTCAACTTTAGTTGAGAAATGATTCATAGTTTCTTTCATTGATGATGAAGTCCTCGTGTGGCCTAGAGGAAAATCTATTGATGATGTTGTAGTGATTGGTGTCCAAGAAGGAGGATTATACAAGTTAAAGGGACACTCAGTTTTAGTTCTACTACACAGTAAAATTACTCCAAGTGAACTATGGCATATAATATTTTCTCATATACATTACAAATCTCTACCAATTCTGAGCAAGATGGTGACAGGTTTTCCAGAAATCCAAGTGGAACATGAAGGCATATGCAAGGAATGCTCTCAAGGAAAGAACATGAAGAAACCATTTCCAAGAAGCAATAGCAAAGCCAAAGGAGCCTTGGACATTACACATTCAGACGTGTGTGGACCAATCTCAGCTGCCTCACTTAGCAGGTATGTATACTATGTTTCATTTATTGATGATTTCTCACGTAAAACTTGGATTTACTTTTTGAAGGATAAAAATGAAGTATTCTACAAGTTCAAAGAGTTCAAGGAACTTGTTGAAAACTTGTCTAAAAAGAAGATAAATATTTTAAGATTAGATAATGGAGGAGAATTCACTTCAGATGAATTCAAGGCATTATGTAAGGAAGTTGGGATTAAGAGGGAGCTCTCTACTCCTTACAATCCTCAATAGAATGGTGTGGTAGAATGAAAGAACCATACAATAATGGAAGCAGTAAAGGCCATGATTCATGATCAATATTTACTGATTCATCTGTGGGTAAAGGCAACTAGGACTATTGTATATGTGCAGAACAAAAGTCCCCACAGAGTCCTTGGGAACAAGACACCAGAAGAGATGATTATAGGTGAAAATCCAAAGTTCAACCACCTGAGGATATTTGGCTGTCCAGTACATGTGCATGTCCCTAAGGACAAGAGATTGAAGTTGGACCCTTTAGGAAAGAAGGGTATATTTGTTGGATACAACGAGACATTGAAGTAATACAGAGTTTACATCCCTGGTCACCATCATATTGAGACTAGCAAAGATGTCACCTTCGATGAGGATAAAACTTTCAGTAGATCAAGAAAACATCGTTCAGATGAGGTTCATTATGAGGATCCTGAAGCTCCTAGAGTTATAGATATAGATACAAGTGATGATGTTGTAATATAAGATCATGATATGGAAGAACCACGGATTCCTACAGACTCATCCCGAGAAATGAATAACAAGAAGAGAAGACCATCTTGGGCTCAGGAAATTATTCTGGATGCAGAGAAGTATGGTGCTCTAGATGGATCCTTCAGAGAAAGAAATAGGCCACGACCTTACTCTAGCTATGTGGCATTGTTAAGTGACATCATTGATCTTGAGCCTACAAGTTATGAAGATTTTGCAAAGAAGAAAGAGTGGAAGGATGCCATGATGGAAGAGTACCAGTCCATTGCAAAGAATGATGTTTGTTATGTGGTTCTAAGACCGAAAGAGAAGTCAATTGTAAGTTCCAAGTGGATTTACAAAACCAAATATTCAACAGATGGAAGTATCAAGAAGTACAAGGCAAGGTTCATGGCACCTGGTTTCTCTTAGAAAGAAGGAATAGATTATGAGGAGACATTTTCTCTTGTGGCAAGATACACTTCAATTAGAGCTATAATTGCATTAGTTGTAGTAAAGAAGTGGAAGGTAAATCAGATGGATGTGAAGACAACTTTTCTAAATTGTGTAATAGATTAGGAAGTGTATGTGGAGAAGCCACAAGGTTTCAAGACACATGACAATCAAACACATGTGTGCAAATTGAAGAAAGCCTTGTATGGGTTAAAACAAGCACCCAGAGCATGGTATGGTAGAATTGATAGCTTCCTGATGAGCTTGGGATTTACCAAGAGTAAAAAAGATACCAACCTGTACTTCAAGTTTGTGGATGGTGAACCAGTGATACTATTGTTGTATGTGGATGGCATGTTTCTAACAAGAAACAAAAACCTCATCATTGATAGAGAGAGGAATCTCGCTGCAGAGTTCGATATGAAATACCTAGGCATGATGCATTACTTCTTAGGTCTATGGGTATGGCAGAGACCGAGTGAGATTTTCCTTAACCAAGTAAAATATGTTGTTGAAATTCTAAAGAGATTTAGAATGATGGATTTCAAGGCCATGCCTACACTGATGGTGACAAATCTGAAGTTGTTGAGCGATACATCTTCAGAGATAGTGGATGCCACCATGTATAGACAAATGTTTGGTTTGTTGTTGTACTTAACGAACGCTAGGCCAGATATATGTTGTTTGGTGAATAGATTGAGTCAGTGTATGGTTGAGTCAAGAAGTTTTCACTTGGTTGCAACAAACATGTGTTGATGTACCTGAAGAATACAATTGATTATGGACTCAGATATGCTTCAGATCATGAGATAAGACTACAAGGTTTTACTGATTTAGATTGGGCTGATAGTGTTGCAGACTGGAATAGTACATTTGGATGTTGCTTCAGTATGGGATTAGCTATGATCTCATTTTTCAGTAGGAAATAGACTAGTGTGACGCTCAATACAATTGAAGTAGAGTATATAACATCTTGTTCAGCTAGCAGAGAAGTAGTGTGGCTTTGGAAGCTGCTTACATGATTGTTTGATCTCAAGTTAGAGAAGACTTGTATCTGGTGTGACAACCATAGTTGTTTGAAGTTGACAGAGAACCTAGTGTTCTATGACAAGTCCAAGCCTATCGATATTAGGTACCATTATATCAGAGATATGTTACATAGGTGAGCAGTGAAGCTCCATTATGTCGCTATAGATGAGAAGATAACAGATGTGTTGACCAAGCCTCTATCAAGAGTGAAGTTTGTATACTTCATAGACAAGATTGGAGTGGTCCAAAAGGACATCCCTAGTAAGAGGGAGTGATGAGTTACAATTGTGATCTAGGGAAGCAAATTCAACATGTGGTAGAAGAAATGTGTGGTCATTCACATGCATGTTACGACTACTCCAATGAAAAATTTGGGTACGTCGAGTTACTGCTACTCCAGTGAAAAATTCTAGTATAAGAGGGCTACTCCAGTGAAAAAGTCTGGTACGTCGATTTATTTCTAATCCAGTGAAAAGGTCTAGTATGTAGAGGGCTACTCCAATGAAAAATTCTAGTACGTCGAGTTACTGCTACTCCAGTGAAAAATCTTGGTACGCATATTTCTACTCCAATGAAAATGTCTAGTACGCAAGTTAATGACTATGGCACCAACCAACATGACCTCACACAAGGTCAGCATATGCCATTCCTTCAGGGTTGGTTAGTTACCTGGATTTTTAGCTGGTGGGCCAACCTGTGTGGTTGGAGGTGTTTCCTAGCCTTGGTCTAGATGGGTAGTGTGTGTGCACTACATCATCTAATCCTTGTGATTATATGTTTGGTCATTGTGGACTAGTTGCATGGTGTGTCAACAAGAGGTTACTAGTTCATTGCGTAACTAGATGCTAGATTCTGTGTGAACTAGTGAGTGAAATCCACGTGATGACATAAATCCCGGATGGATGATAAGACCCTGGATGTCGATGTGGTTACAAAAATTATTCAATATAGATTCATGGAAATTCAACAAGTCAAGGGTCAAGTGTACAGAAGAGAATAAGCAGTCATGATGTTCGTGCCAAAAGAATACCTTCCTTGCTAAGAGGGAGTGTTGAAGTTTGAGTAGCTTTAGAAGATATTATTATAACATTCATATTGTATTTGACCAAGACAAAACCCTAAATAATAATGTTATATTATATTTTTTAAGTCGGCCCTATTGTTCCCTTGTAAAATTCGACCCTATTGTGCCTTGACAAGTCAATTGTAAATTAGAAGAATAAAGTGGACCGATCGACCCTGACCTAATTTTGGGTAGTTCAACATGTATTTATAAGAGGCTAGGCGCCTCACTTAGAGAAGACACAAAAAAACCTCTCTCACATAAGACAAGTGCACAAGTCTGAGAGAGTGACGCAACTACAAAGGAAGAGTGATGCAACTACAGAGGAAGGGTGTTCTGGTGAATGGTTTTGGTTATCTGGTGAACGCCTATCTTGGACTAGTGGTGCGCTACTCTATTCTGGTTAGGGTTTTCTGGTTTATCTTCTGTTTGGTGAGTGTTGGGCCCTTATTTTTTGGTTATAAGTTGTGCAAGGAGGACTAATGTCCCAATTTTGGTCAAACATGAGTTGCACAAGCCACAAAGAAGCTGGACAGTGGAGCAAGCAAAGAAATAGAAAACAGTTTTGAAAAGGGATAGTGGAACACCAACAAGGAAAAGGAAGTTACAATAGAACAAGAACAAGAAAGCATACAAAGTCTAAAGCCAGAAGATCCCACTTAGCCTATATGTATGAGATGCATATGATTGTAAAAGGGTTGGGTTATTTCATTTTGTCTTAGATGGTATAGAGGGCACAGACAAATTAAAGGTTCTGTGATTGTAACTTGTATACTTTTTTGGGGGAAAAGGGTAGATAAGAGCTCCGAGGCACGAGTCCAGAGACAGGATCTTGTAACCGAGTACTGATTTGTATCTGTGAGACTGTATTTGAGAAAATCTTTTGATAATATCTGGAAGGATCTAAAATTTTGAAATATACTGTCATTACATGTTTATGGTTATGAATTATCTCTGTATTTTACTTCTTTATGTCTGATAAGCTCAATGCATTGTCTCTGTTTACAAATGCTATTGCAACTTGATTGTCTTTATTTCCACTTATGAATGAATTTGGATCTATTCTGTGATTAGTTCTTCTTGCACCATGGTGAATCTTGAAGATTCTGGAACCCTTCCTAAGTATTCTCCTTTCCCTTCCCTATCTTCTTGTCTTGGTTGTGCTTCAGGTGAGACTTCTTCTCTTCGGAGGAGATGAAAATGCTAGCGCTCTAGAATACTCGGTGCCTTTTGTTGGTAACCTCAGAAGGACCCTAGTCTGATCAATTCCAAGCCAACAAAATGGTTTCGTTGTCGGGACCTATGTCAAAAGGGAACCTGTAGGGAGAATGCTTTCACGGATTCATCGATCTGATATTCACTAGTGGTGGGAGAGAAATTGTGATGTCTTCCTAAGGAAAGAAGCGGAGCTGCGAGGAAAACCTGTGAAATATATACGGGAGGTTTTTTTTAATTCAAAAAGACCGAGTGACCAGTACGAGATATTTTGGGTTAAGTTTTTGGAAGAACTCTTTCACTGGATAGATAGGCTCCAAGAAGCTCCGGAATTCCAAGAACGAGTCAAGAAGACCTATGCTTGGTATACAAAAAATATTGCAGCACTTCATTGGCTGGATCGTCTGGTAACATGAGCGATCAATTTATGGGTTGATACAACATTAGAAGGATAAATTATCAAGTTTGTAGCTGAGAATCATCAATATTTTTCATGGGCATAAGCAGATTTCAAGAAAGATGCAAGGGGAATACTGTTGAGAGAAATCCCCATGTGGATTAATGTTTTCTTGATGGAGGAGGGTATGCTAACTATGTCCCCGATTGAGATGGCGGCGTAAACACCCTCACTTGGGGTGGGGTGAGTTTGGGGTGAGATCATGGCCTAAGAGAGGGGAGAGGGTTCTTTGAAAAATGGGGGAGTAGCGAGAAATGGACTCAAGGGATAAGCGAGCATTGAAAAGAGTCACCATAGTTGAGAAGTGGTGGCACGGTAAGATAAAAAAAGAAGTGAAGCAAACCGAGAAGTTGCGGAGAGAAGTCAGACCAGGAGAAGTCGAGGAAGGACAGATGGAAGAGTTGCAGAAGATGAGAAGATAGGAAAGACTGGCCAGTCAAATATTAAATGAGAGAGAAGCACAGAGAGAAAGAAGTCCCCAAGAGAGTGGACAAGAAAAAGAAGGTGTAGAAGTACGGAAAAAGGAAGCCAACATGGATCTTGAAGAAGAGAGAGAAGATTTAGCCTCGATGCCAGGAAATATTGGGAATTCGGCTGAAGATACTGCTCCAGAGGATGAGAACGAGACCCCCCAGATCAAAGAAACCTGCCCCGAAGCCAGTGGCACCAACCCTGAATCACCCATACCCCAAGTGTCTTCTATACAAGTGGTAAATTATATAATAACCTCTTATGCTATTTATGTTCCATTACAGTTAGTTAGTCAATCACAACCAGGAAGTGTGAATACTGGGAGGATATTGGGATCCCCTGGTAGATCACAACCAAGACCATTAGGTTTTATTTTGGTAGGAGAAGTAAGATCAGAAATGGCTGGTAACGCGGGAGGTTCAATTGCTCGATATCCAAAATTCTTGGGTAAGGGAGAAGAGGATGTTGAGGAACATTGGTTCTTATATGAAGCAATCTGTAGGTCCAGAGGGACTTTGGATGCAAATAAATTGGCCGAGTTCCATACTACCTTGAGAGGCTGTTCTCTCAAATGGTACACGAAGGCCATTGAGCCAGGAGTACCAGGAGTGCAAGGTCAAGCATTCACACTTGACCAGGTATGTACAAAGTTCATAGCGGAGTTCAAGCTACCTCAGTCAAAACAACAAGATCTATCAAAGTTGTGTGTAATCCAACAAAGGGAAGGTGAATCAGCTTGGGAGTATAGCCATAAGTTTAAAGATGCTATAGGTAGGTTAGCACATCCAATTCATGAGGAACATCAAAGAGAATGGTATATCCAGGGATTGTTACCTTTGACACGGATTTCGTTAGTGCAACATCGGATAACCACTTTGACAGATGCCTTGGAACAATCAATGAAGATTGAAGCCATGGCAGGATATACTGGGAGCTCCAGAGTGACCAGACCCCTAGCAGATGAAAATATGGCACAACTATAAGGAAAAATATCAACGCTCATAGAGAAGATTCAAGAATGGACGATAACCGGACCAGGACGACTGTAAGTTTGGTGTACCGGGTGTTACACAAAAGGACATATGGTGAACGAATGTCCACGAATGAGGGGAATGGGACCTCCTTAGAATTTGATGGGACCCTAACCAGGACCCACGAGAGGAGTTGCGCAAGTATCCGTGAATCTACCATTCCATACCCCAACCCCATATCATGCTTTTCCAGGTAATCAAGTAGCGTCGCCAATTGTGTTAGCACTAGAAGTCACCTTCTGATTGCAAGGAAGGTAAGCCCAGTACCCATCAGATTGTTTGGAAAGTATGAGTGTTTTTAAAAGGGTTGAATGGAAAAAACTTAGAATGATAATATCCTAACTTAAAAACAGGGCTAACATGTACCAACAAATAAGGTCTTGACTAACTTCAACTAGTAGCTTGGGAGTAAATGTGGATAGAAGGAAGACTTGAATGAGAGGAATGTAAGGGCTACTGCAAACATCAGGTCCACAAGAGACTAAGGAAGAAAGCTTCTTAAAACAAGATCTTCTTGAAATTAGAAACTAAGGAGCTAAATAAACACCATGACAATAAAATGATCAAACATCCATCATATCATTACCACAATTATCCATGTGAAGCATTCAAACATGAACATTTAGCAATAAAAGCAGATAGTCTGAAATAGAAGTTGATTTCTATTAGTCAAAAAGTCTTAAGTCCAGTACACACTAGATCACAGTCACTTTATCCAGAATATTACAGTGTAGGGAGCCCTTCTCAACCATCCGAACCTTCTAAAGAAATTGATCTATATATTTATAACAAGAAAGGGAGGCAACAGCCTGAAGGTACGAGCTGGCCTCTTTCCCTTAAAAATATCTAAATATTTATTTATTCTAACAACTAAGATAACAGCCTATCCTATAAAACAGGGAAATGCTGGTGACTAATCCAATCATGCTTCTAACTTCTTTGATCCTCTTTTGCTACTCAAATCCTATTTTTCCATGTGTCCCTTTTGGAGCCTGTGGTTGTCTTCACGATGCTAGTTGTCGTCTCCATCATCAATCTATCTCAAAGTTGTTAGCTTGGTCCTCCTAGATTCCTGGTGTTTGTTGGCAGCTTCCTTAGGTAGCAAATCTAGGTAGCGCACTACTAGGAGAAAAGGTAGCGCCTGTAGGTAGCACCACTGTGCTGCATATGTGCACCAATATTTGTCCTTCGTTGCAATATTTAGTAGCGCCTGTAGGTAGCACCCCTGTGTTATGCCTGAGTGTAATCCTGTACCCTGCCAAATATTAAGCAGCTCTTTACGCAACTCCACTGTGTGCAACTTCTGTTCTCTGTAAGATATTACGCAACGCCTTTATGTAGCACTACCTACGCTTGGATTTGCATACAGGTTTGGGTAGCATTACCGAAACACAACACCTTTGAATCCAGAACATGTGCAAAGCAGTTTGTGTCCTTCCATGATGACAAAAACCATTTAACTTAGTTGCCTCGACTATACCATAGGTAGTGCCATTACCACTGAGTGAAGCCAACACTTAGCAAAACTCAAAATCCATATAGCTAAATGCCTAGAAGCCTATATGGATGGAAGAGATAGGTATTTTCATATTAATTAACCCTCCAAAAAAGGAACAATCCTCCAAAATGGAACTTACCCTCTTACCAACTATTTTGTCATTTTGACACTTAACCTCACACTCTTTCTGGTGGAAAGAGTATCTTCAATTGACTCAATAAACTTCTTCTTCTTAGCACTAGTGGGCTTCTTCAGTATAGGTGTGCTCTCTTTAGCTGCTGGTTTGTCATCCTCAATGGCAGCTTCAACTAACACCTGTAAATTTCTTTGTACTACCTCATCTTGAAAGTGCTTCAGCTTTGCCTTTAGCTTCTTGTTTTGGGATTGAAAACCTCTATTTTGTCTGTAAAGATTCTTTAGTTGTTTATGAAGGGGTAGATCCTTTCTCGCTGCAAACCTTGCCAATTCAAGGGTATGAGTGTAGCCAACCATGATCTCTTCCATTTGGGCCAAGTGGACCTTTTCTTCTGTTTTAAGATGAGATATTTCTTTTCTTGCATCTCTAAGATTCTTGATAAGTCTTTCGTAGGTCTAACTGTCAAGAGGGGCAGTGGCATGCTCAGTCTCAATAGGATTTTCCTTAGTCTCCTTTTCCTCCTGCATGGGAAGTGTCTTGTCTACCTCACCAGATTCATTGCTGACTCTACCTTTATTCTTCTTTCTCTGCACAGGTGCTCCATCTTTTCTTTTCTCAGGCTTCTCAATGCCTTTCTCAAAGATTTCATCTTTTCTCTCCAAAGGTATTTTAGTACCTTTACCCTTACCCTTATGTGCAGGGGTTTCTTTCTTCTCCTTCATAGGATTTTCAATGCTTTTTCCCTTCTTCTTTAAAACAGGGGTTTTTGGCAAAGTATGCTCTTGGAAAACCTCCTTGGGAATCGATTACCTTGTGAAAGGTCTTCTACCTTTGATTTCAATTGCTGGAGGAGAAGAGGGAAAGAGAAGCTTCTTCCCTTTCTTGGATGTAGCTTTGGTAGAAGAAGGAATCTCTTCTAACCCTGGTGGAGGTGGTGGTGGGAAATCTCTATGTGGAGAAGGACAAACTTCCTCCTTAGCTTCCCTGACTTGCTTGCTAATCTCTGAAATAGGGGCTCTACCCTTTCTCTTCTTGTTGATCCCTGCTTTAGTACTGGTCGGTGATGAAGAACCTGTGATCTATGATTGGGAAGTAGGTGTTAGATCCATCTTGAAATGAGAAGTAACCACAAAGTTCTCCCAGTAATCTCTTTCTTTCCCAACTCTTCAGAGACTAGCATCCTGATCAGTCCAGAGTGGAAAAGACTAGAATCCACATCCTTAGATTTGGCTTGCACCCTATATGACATTTTACCTATACTTATCAGAAAGTAATAAGGAACATTCATCTAAACCTTACTAGTAAAATGTAACAACAACCTTATGTGGTAATGATACAAGGTGTTAAATCTCCCTTCACAAGTAAAATATCTCTATATGATTTTCAATAATCTGTCAAATGGTTCAACCAATTGACTTCTTGGCATACTCTTAGACAACTCATTGGCTTGATATTCATGTTTAAAGAGATATTTAGCATAGGGTGAACTCAGAACCATGGCCTTGAACCACTTTTCACCTGTAATGGGGATCCCTATTGCAGCTGAGATAGAGGCTTCAGTTACCTCAAATTCCAAATCCCCAACCTTGGTTTTCCTACCATCAAAATGTAATGCAAACTCTTTTGCTACTTTTGGGTGGCCTCTCTGCATGTTCTGATAGAAAGAGAGGCACCCTACTCTCTGAAAGGCCTCTCTTTCCATGGGATTTGTATAAAAAAGACGCATGTCCACTGGTTCTGTCCTAATTATCTTGCCTCCTTTGTGAGCCTTCTTTGATTGGGGGGTCTCCATGGCTCAGAATGAGGGCTATTGAAAGGCTTAAGGGATGATAATGATCAGGAAGGCTTTGAAAAGATTTTCAAATATACAAGGCTGACCCTTTGCAACTGACTAAAACACTTGATTTTGAGATGAAATGAGGCAGGGGAAGCAATGAGAGGTTAAGCAGCGCCTCTGGGTAGCGCAACACATACGCAGAGGATAGGC
The DNA here is from genome assembly GCA_009831015.1 of Picea engelmannii. NCBI lineage: Eukaryota > Viridiplantae > Streptophyta > Pinopsida > Pinales > Pinaceae > Picea > Picea engelmannii. The sequence goes on along the minus strand of ML813009.1, from coordinate 70,442 downwards.
TATCTACAGGATTGCGATTTGAATGATTGAGGAAGGCAACGATAAACTGACTTAGACATAGGCAATGAAGATACAGGTCTGGAAAAGAAAGAGGACCAAGCTATCATGCAAAGACGAGCCTCCTACGACTGTGCAAAATTGGCCAACCAAAACCTGAGCACAAATTTCTTGTGAAAAATAATATGCAGAGGGGGGAAACATGGGATGCCTATGTAGCAGACACCTATTGGAATCTTCAACGAAATCTCAGGGTGATATTGTGAAAACTTGGGCCCTTAAACCCACTTCAGTCTCGAGCTTGGTTGCCTTATTGTCACCTGATCAGAACTTGTGAATTTGCGCAGCGCGCCATTGTTGATCCTTTCAAAAATATAAACCGGTACAAGACTCGTAAATGCAAGATATGGTAAGCATCTTTAACTAACTGCTGCCACTGAAAACAAGGGACATGACATCAGTCGTGGGAATCATGACTGAAGATGGAATTACGATGAACTGGATAGGTGCTACAGAACTGCCTAATAAGTAGGCAGCGTTTCTAATTCAAAATATGATTAGATAGGTAAGCGAGGATGATGAGGCATGATTATGAGGTCATGAGTGAGGAGAGAGGTGTGTCACATCAGCCTGATCATGGGAGGTATCTACCTAGGGACAAATCATAAAGGGACTAAAAAGAATAAACCATGAGCTAAAAGGGTTCAAGGATCAAAAATCAAATTGAGGATCAAAACATGTGCTATGACTCAAAAGTTTAGTCATCCAAGGGGTCCTAACCAACATAACTTTAAAGGGCTGAAACTTTTTCAAAAGATTTAAAATCTAAGCCTTTAAAAATGATAAAAACAAACTAAAAGACCCAAGGCAATTTAGTGTGATAACATTGGCTCCACAGGGGATGGCATGCCCCCTGCGGGCTGCCAAGAATGAGTAGATTCAGTGCCTTATCCTAGGGCTATGGGGTTAGTTATTGGAACACAAAAATAAAAAGAAAATGATATTTACAATGACATGAAGAGCCTCTCCAGGCTCAAGCAAAGTACTTTTTCAAGAAATGCCCATTTACAGGGCCACCAAAAACCTCTTCATTCTCCATATTTTGCAACTTGAAAGTGTTATTAGGGAATACCTCAAAGATTTTGAAAGGACTGATCCATAAAGCTTCAAATTTACCATGCTTGCCTTTGTCTTGCCTCGGTGCATCCCACTTGAGCACCAGATCGCCCAATTGAAAATCCTCTTTTTTCACCTTCTTGTTGAATGCCTGCTTGATCTTCAGTTGATGATCATATGCTTTATCCACCAGCTGTTCCCGGGTCTACTACACTTCAGCCAGCTGCTGAATCCTCCTAATCATATCATTCGGCTCCCCTTGATAATCTTGGAAGATTTTTTCCATAGGCAAGGCAAGTTGAGAAGGGAAAATGGCCTCAACTCCATACACCATATGGAAAGGAGAAAGACCCAAGGTCCTCTTTGTTGTCACTCTGTCAGCCCACAAAGAAAACTTGAGTTTTGAATCCCATGCCTTTTTGTTGTCCTCCAACAGCTTTTTAACAATATTTACAAGGCTTTTGTTTGAGGATTCTGCAAGCCCATTTTCCTGTGGGTAATAAGGAGTTGAATGAATCAATGTGATATCATATTGTTCACAGAACTGAATCAATGGCTCAGCCTTGAAAGATGCATCATTGTCAGTGACAATTCTGTTTGGACAACCAAACCTCACCATAATGTCTTCGAGGAAACCAATGATCACTTTGTGGGAAGCATTCCTAGTAGGGATAGCCTCTATCCACTTAGTGAAGTAATTTGTGGCATTCAAGATCCATCTATGTTGGCCACTGGAAGCGGGATGAATTTTCCCGATAAAATCTAAGCCCCACTATTGAAAAGGTCCTGAAACTGCTACAAGCTTTAATGGCAAAGACTTAAGCTGCTGCTTTCCAGAAAATTTCTGACATTTAACACATGCTCTGATCTTAGCACAAACATCTGTGAATAGACTAGGCCAAAAATACCCAGCCCTAAGAATCTTGTAGGCAGTAGTCCTCCAAAAATGATTCCCCCCACACAAACTATCATGAAAACAGACATAATCCTTTGGGCTTCTTGCGGGTCTAAGCATCTCAACAACACTCCCAATAGATCCTTCCAATACAAAATTTGATCAACCAAGCAATACTTTACTGATTTGAGTTTTAATGCTCTCACCTTATTCTTTTCCATACCACTCGGAGGTTGTAAATTCTGCAAGAAAAATATAATGTCCTTGTACCAACTACAATCTGCCAATGTAGGACTGACTTCAGTACCTCTGTTGTTTAATTCAGTCTGCTTCTTTTCTGAACACGAGCCAATGAAATTTACTCCCAACACTGAGCAATTTGATTCAGCCAACAACTTGGCTAAGCCCTGTCCTTTGACCAATTTGGTAGGCCTGATTTCTAAATCAAATTCAAGGATCTTAGCAATCCATTTGTTGCATTTTCTGTCAATATCAGGCTTGATTAGAATTTCATTTACAACAACTGATGGAACATAAGCGATAACTCTTGAATGCAACGCATAAACTATGAAGGACTTAAGAGCTTTAACCAATGCATAGGCTTGCTTATCCATAATGTCATATTTTAATTCTGCATCTCTCAAAGCCTGGCTGAAAAAGGCAATGGGCTGCTCTAAGCCTTCAGAGTTCTTCTGCAACAAAACTACTGCTACTGTATCAAAAGAGGCAAAAGAAAAAATAAGAAAGTCCTTGGAGTAGTCAGGGCTGACTAAGACTGGGGCTTCCATCAAATCTTTCTTTATTTGATCAAAAGAACTACGTGCCTCAATAGTCCACTTGATTTCATTATCTTTCCTCAACATGGTTGTGATATACTTAAGAAACTCAACAAAATTTGACACAAACCTTCTCAAGAAATTAACCTTTCCCAGAAAATATTGAACCTCCTTTTTAGATCTAGGCAGTGATAAGGTTAGTATGGCTTCAACCCTGTGGAATCAATCCTCACACCTTTAGCTGACACGATATGCCCCAATAATTTTCCTTCTTTCATGGAGAACAATGAATTTTTCGGATTCAAAGAGAGGCCAAATTTTCTGCATTTTAAGAAAACCTTTCTGAAGTTATCATAGTGCTCTTCATCAGATTTAGAGAACATGGTTATGTCATCTAAGTAGATAAAAACAAAATTGTCCTTCTCTTCAATAAAATCCATGTCCATAGCTCGCTGAAAGGTCGCCCCCGCATTCATCAAACCAAAGGGAATCTTGGCATACATGAATGTACCCCAAGGAGTGGTAAAACCTGTCTTCTCTCTATCCTCTGGAAAAATAGAAATTTGGTTGTAGCTAGAAAAACCATCAACCATAGACATCTGGGTTGCACCTTTCACCCTCTGTAAGATATGCTCCATCTTGGGCAAAGGGTAATTATCTTTTTTAGAGCTTCTGTTCAGATTCTGAAAATCGACACAAAGTCTGATTTCTCCATTCTTTTTCCTCACGGGGACCAAATTAGCCACCCATTCGGAATATCTCAAAGGAATAATAATTTTTGCATCTAAAAGTTTTTTTACCTCCTTCTCCATGACAGGAAACAACATAGGATTGATTTGCCTCAACTTTTGCTTGAAGGGCTTGGTCTCTTGTTTTAATGGAATCTTGTGCTCTATAATGTTTGTGTCATAAGTTCGAATATCTTCGTAAGTCCATGTGAATACATCAGTAAACTCCTTTAACAATTTGTCATACTCTTCCCTTTTCTCTCTTGATAGGATGCTTGACAACTTGACATATTTTGGATCTTTCTCTGTTCCCAAATTGCACTCAGTTATATCAGCATCATCAGTAGACGCTTTCCCTTTTACTACCACATCATTTTCATCAAATAATTTCTCCAAAGGAACTGGTCCTTTTGGAATATGGTTGCTAGGTAACTGCACAATATGATGATTAGCAATTCTATAAAGAAAGACATCGGCATGTGGAGTAATTTCATAATCATGATCCTGGTCAATGTGTAATGCAACAAATTCATCAACAGACTCAAGGAATTTTTTAAGTTCTAAATCATCTTCAAACACCTTCCAATATTTTCATTGTCTGGTATGGAAGGTATGTATTTGACTTCTACATCATACTTGAGTTTGGGTGGTATAGGTATCCTGAAATTGCTTGCTGATACAGCCAAAGAATTAGCCACAAAATTCTCTTGTCGTGGAATAAAAGAGATGTCAAACTCAGGGAAAAAATTCTCCACTAGGTCCCATACTTCATTTCTATAAGATCTAAGCCTAGAATTCTTAGTTTGGCAAATATTCTTGGTCTGATGGACTATCAATTCAACATCTCCAAATACTAACATTTTTTTAATCCCCATATCTTTTGCAGCTCTCAAGCCCAAGATAAGAGCTTCATACTCTGCCACATTGTTGGTAGTTTCAAATTCTAGTTTGTATGACAAAGATATGGTCTCTTGAGTTGGTGAGACAAAGACCACTCCAGCACCGACACCTTCCTTAGAGGAGGATCCATCAAAGAACATCTTCCAAACAAAATTTGTTAAAGGATGCTTTTCAGATAAGGTAGCAGACTTTTTCCTTATTTCAAAAGGAGTTTCAGGAGCATCAATGAACTGCAAAATGATGGACCCCAAATCGGTATCAAGAGAAAAGATAGGATGATTAGCAGGGTTTGCTTCATCACTAATAATGTAAGCCAGCTAGGCTTCTCTGTAAAGTCTTCTATGCTCCCCACCAAACATAGAGATAGTTGCATAGGAGAGATCCATCTGTAAGGTCCGTCCAAGTCTTTTAATTCAAGACCTCGACAAGAGCATGCCAAACTTGGGCGGAACATCAACTACCACCACATCCATAAGTATACTTTTCATGGGCAGCTGAAATAGAGTCACAACCATATCCTTAATGACCGCCAGACATTTTACTTTCCTAGAATCAAAAGAATATAAGTCATGATAGGTTTTTGTCACTTCCAGTCTGTTGGCAGCCAACCCATTTTTTTGATTACTCTCAAAAAGCTGCCTACACCCCTTGCGGTATCATGACAAATCATTGTCGTTTTATGCTAATCGACATTCGTCTTATTTTGTGCGACAATTCCAATTCAATTTTGTTTTTAGTTTTTCACAACTGCAAGTGTGAAAACACTTCTTTTCACTGATTAGATTGTCATCGTCTTCGGTTGATACTTGATCACTGGTTTATCATATGATTGCTAACGTTTTTATCAGACCTTATGTTCTTGATCATTATCTTACCTTGATTGTGCATTTTGATGTATTTCATTGTTAAAACCTTTGGGCATAAGGGTTACTGGTTTTGTTATGATCTTATGAAAATTATAATGGATCTGGTCATATTGTTTTTATCCTTGCTATGGGCTTTCACTCGATTCTTACATGAACAAATTTTATTGTATGGTTCTAAGACCTTGGGATACAAACATATATGATATGATATGTGCCAAATACATTGGCAAGTTCATAAAGGTATGACGGCAATAGTTTCAAGGCACATGAGTTAATCATATTCAACCTCACGAATTGATACTTGGCATGCTATTTGCAAAGATTGCTTATACGTTGGTTGTTATATGAGTCCCGAGTTATGGATTAACAGTAAACCTTGTGATTAAAGCGATTGATTGAAATGATAAATGGGCACGTTGAATCGATACTTAATGCAGGTACTGTGTTGGTTTTAAACTTAACACTTGGCGCATTATTGTCATATGAGGTGTTGGTGCTAACTCGGATGAACGACACGTAGAAGTGGTGATTCACTCATTCGCTGGTCGATGCATTTGTTTAAATGATTATGGTTTAACAGCTCTGAACAGGTAAATAATGCTATGCATGGCGATGGTAATCCCACCACCTTCGCACGCATGGAGTAGTAATCAGTCTCGTCGAGCATTCAAACTATGGAAACCCTCTCCTATCCACTCTATGCATTCAGTGTGAAACCCTACCATGAACAGAGGTTATGGCTCCTGTTGTGAGGGCCGAACCTAATGGAAACCAAGCGCTGTTAACTTTCGATGGTGCATATGCCGACCTCGAAGAATTTGGGTGGCTTTCGTTTATACGGAAGTTTGATGGTTTTAACATCTCTGTTGCTCAGCAATTTGCACTGTCATTTGACGGTCGTCGAGCCAAAATCGGAGACCTCCAGCTCGAAGTCACCGAACACTCTCTAAGCCTGGCAACTGGTCTGCCTGTCAAAGGAGAAAAGTGGTCCAAAAGCTTTAAAGTAAACGATGTCCCATGGACTTTGTTGTTTCTCTCTCGGACAGTAAGGTCATGCAACAGAGGACTACCTGCGAGTATGCTAAAACCCCGCTGGCATAATCTATTGATGATCCT